>VZSF01002275.1:88390-103144 GCA_013398295.1 Chionis minor
CCCGCCCCGCTTTTAAAGCCATGCGGGAACGGGGCGGGGGACACCGGGATGGCACCGGCTGCCCCCGCCGCCTCCTCCCGGGGGCGGGGGCTGGCGGCCCTCGGTCCCCCGCCCCCGGGCAGCGCGGGGGGGGAAGAGGGGAGGGATGTAAGCATTCGGGATGGGCTTTGGGAACAGGCTCAACCCTCCGAGCGAGGGAAGCGGACAGGCCAGGTCCCCCTCTGTCCCTCCGCGGGGGCTGTTCGATCCCGGTCTGCCCGCTCCGCGCTTCGGGTCTCTGGGCTCCATCCCCGGGGCGGGATTTGCCGAAAGCGGGAGGAAAAGCTCCTCCCCGCCGCCGCGCACAAGAAACCGCCTCGGGCATCTTGTCCCACCAAGGGACACCCCTCGGTGTCCACCCAGGGCATCTTGTCTGGTCCCCAGCGTCGCAAAGGCTGCGGGATCCTGCGGGAAGCCGTAGCAGGCGTTAACGGAGAGCGCCGCGGAGGGCACCGACCCACGACGATCCATCTCCAGCGGCGTCTGGGCAAGGCGCCGTTACCCATCTCGCAGTCTCCGGGTTGGATTGCGGAACCACCTTTTCCCTCTTCACTTCTGTAAGGGGAAGAGGAAGCCCCGACTCGGAACGCGCCCTCACAGCCCAGGGATGGAGCCAGCTCCGGCAAGCAGAATCCTGCCTGCACAGGAGAGGCCACCATCACACTGTGGGTGAAGCCAGGTTAGAGGGTGCACCAACCGAGGACCACCACGGGACAGGGGTCCAGAAGACTCCAACAGCCTTCATCTCCCCCCAGGGGCTGCAGCTCTGTTTTGAGTACCAGCATGTGCGCACACACACACGCCTCCCGTCCCCCTCCCCAAAACATTTCAAGCAGTGCCCCCTCGCTCGCCCACCTCTTTTTGGGAAGTTTCGACACCCACCCAGTGGCCAGAGCTCTCTGCCCAGATCCACCACTTCCAAGTTCCTCTGGTGCCCACTCAGAGCCAGGCAGCTCATGAAGGGGCAGGTTTTTGCCTCCGTTCTGGATCCGTCTTTGGGGGTTCAGATCCAATGGAGCTCCTCGAAAGGCAGAAGCCAGGTGCTCCTGCCCGGACACCTGGGTGCAAGGGGGAAGTGGAGGGGCAGGGCCCGGCCAGAACAGCGGCACAAGGTGCTCTCACAGGTGGCACCTTTGGTAAGGAGAAATCTAAGGAACCTCTTCCTGATAGTATGGGAATGAAAGTGGGTGTTTTTAAACATGCCCTGGGACAGGAAGGAGGTACGTACTTGAACAGACTGGAATAGCCAAGAACCTGTATGCCGTAGCAATTTGAATCCTTTTGCCTGGAGTTTAATCCCAGATCCCTTGTTATCTTCCAAAGTAGAAAGCCATTTTTTCCTTTAGCTGTATGAGCAGACCATTACATTATCTTTTACCTCTTACTACAGAGGAGGAACAGGAGGAAGTTGTTTGTAGGAAGGTTTTTTTTTGTTTGGGTTTTGTTGGGTTTTGGTTTGTTCTTTTTAGAGGAACATTTCTGAAGTTATGGCATGCGTCCAACAGCTTTGGCCCTTTTCCAATGCAAATAACACTGCAGTCCCGCTGGCTGGCCTGCTCTTGATGCCTGAGCCCATCAGACATCAAATTTGCCCCGAGGACTAGAAGCTTCCAGTACAATTCCCTCTTCCCAGCTTATGTATAAGTAGCAACCAGGCTACCAGGCAGGCTCATCCAAAGGGAAGCCCTGTTCCTCACCCCTAGGGGGGCTTTCACTGAAGGACACAGCTCAGCCACTACAGAACCAGTAAGAACGCGGTGCTCACTCCACTGCACAGGCGTAGGACTAACCGCAGTACACCGGGGCACTTCAGAAACCCCAAAACAGATGAACCAAGGCTGCTGGTAAACATTTCGTAAAAGATTTATTTAAGTATCATTTATCACAAAGAGGAAAATACATATAAGATTAGAAGCATGCAACCGTCTTCCACATTTCTGTTTATTTTTCTTGCATTCGCAGCACATTGTAATACAACACTCGTGCCACCCTCGCGTCTTGCTGACAAATGTTCTGTTTCGAGACACAGGATAACAAAAAAACCCAAACACAATAAAGGTAAGATAACATATGAGAAAAGTGCAAAGTAAAAAAAACAAAGTCACATATATACCACATTCAAACCCCCTCCCCCTCCAAAAAAATGGATAAAGGCAAACTGTCATTTTGCTGCACGATCAGATTGTCTTTATGAACTACTTTACAAAAAAATTAATATAAATTAAGGGCACGATCCTGCAGACACTTATAATTGTAGCTAACTTCAATCGTAGATTGGCTCAGTTGGTATTATTAAAAGCCACAAGTTAGTCACATGCATAAGTTCTTGCAGTATAAGGCCCCCAAGGCAATAAAATGTTTAAGAGCATTAAGGAGAACAAAAATTAAAGCAAACAAAATCACTCCCAGATGTGTTTTGCTTAGTAAGTTTATATCAAACGTATTTTAAACAGAACCATTTTTGCTCCTAAAGCCCTGAATATTTCTATTACTTAAGCAGTTTTGCAAGATTAAAAAGACAAAACCCCCAGGAAGCTGGTACAGATGTTAATTAACATAAAAATTGCTTCAGGCAGGTATGTAGGGAGGTGGAGGTTCCTTCTCAGGCATCTTCACTGCCATTTCATAGGTGGGCAGAACATACTAAAAAGAAGACATTTTGAAGAGATTAATGCAGAACGTTTAGAGAAGAAAAAAAAAACCCAGAACAAAACCACACATGCCCATCAGCAACTTAATGCTCTGTTGCAGGCAAATGTTTTTAAGAGGAACTCACTGCTGCTGCTAGTCAGCTCGTGAGGAAGTGAAAGAAGGCGGGAGGGTAGTTCAGCGCGCTGCTGAACCTAACCCTAGGCCACCCGCTCCACCCCACACTGTCTCCTGGTTTTGCAAAGCAGCACGAAGGTTTCGACTGGTGCAACCAGAAAGCTTCACTCTACTTCAAGGAAAACACGCACAGGCTTTTCTCTACAAAAACCTCCTATTTTATACACTATAAGAATGTAACTAAGAAATAAACCACTGTAACATTAGCCACTTTAACTTTTGTAATCTCTCCGGCCTTTGTTTAGAAAGCTGGACGAGGCTTGTAAACATATATGGATACGGTGGTTTTCTATTTCAAAATTAAACGATGCTGGTTCCTTTCATCTCAAAGAGAGGTTTTACCTGTGGAGGAGCTTCAAAAGCAGGGTACACAGCTATCTCTGGCAAATTTCTGTTGGTGATGTATTTATAGCAGTTCCATACACAGTTAATTAGATATGCCTGAAAGAAGAGAGAGTTCTCTTTTTAAAGATCTCATATGCATTAACCGATTCAGAAATTAGATGCCGGATTACATTCATATGACAAAAAGGAGCATAAATCAACTTAGTCGATATGTCTCTAAGGAATGGTTGCCATTTCTCAGCTTTAGCCACATACCTATGTTGTTCCCTATTTAGCTTTGCTACCATAGTGACTCACAGAGGATGAGCCACATGGGTTTTAGCAAAAGAATTCACAGATCCATGCAACTAATCTCTCTGTCTGCCTAAGCACTGCTAATCAAATTAATCCCCAACTGGCTTGTGCTTCTGTGGAACTCGGTCCAGGCTTGCCAGGAGGAAGAGGAGGAGGAGAGGCCAACAGCACAATCCCACTCATCCCTGAGTTAGCATTAATATCTGCCCAACTACCAGCAGGAAAGAGGCAGCACAAACACACAACGGGAGTGGCAAAGAGAACGGTAAAGCAAAGTAGCCTGGACTTTAAGTCAAAATTAACTGCTGTACAAAGTCATACTATCATGCTCTGATGAGGACTGGAATTTTTTTTATTATTATTAATCTGTATAACATTAATATCTCTGAATTTTTCATTGGTAAGTTTACAGGTGGTTACACACAAGGTACTGAATTTCCCAATCAATACAAAAATACCATCTACTATATTAGGCTTCCACTCCCCAGTCAGACATTCCTCTTGGAGAAAGCATAGAAAATGAGTAAAATACTTTTTCATTATTTCAATTTTTCTTAAATTCAATCTCAATGCAATAAAGGAATATTGTCATAGCCAATATATGTTATCAACTTATTTCTCTAATGTGCTTTGCCTGCCCAAGTTTTTGTAATTCAAATGAATGCCTCTGTATTTAGATCTTCAAAGAGAAAATAACTGGTAATATCACCCTTCAGTAGGAAGAAAGATGCGGCTTTGAATTAACCCATACATTTCCTCCTTCCATCATCTCCCTTCCAAAACATGCCCCCTGGTTTGTTAGGCACTGAGAGATTTTAAAAGTTTTGTTTAGAAATTGAGTATGCAGTAACTCAATACTGCTTCCCCACAGCTTAATTACAAATATTAAGTTGATCTCCACATACGCAAAAAGATGGTATTTGAAGTGTTTGTGCATTCCTACTTCCTACTTAGGAGGGGCAGAGCTGCATAAACGTGCCACACTGCATACAAACAGGTTAGCTGAAGACCTCAGTACACAAAATGTCAGACTTAAGCCATACCGTAATTGAACATCCCAACAATTGTGCTTAAAGAAGTTCTTAACTCAGCATTCAGAAGTGAGCCGAGTTCTTAATTCAGCACTGAGAATTGACTCAGATTGATAGCATCTTCATATAGTAACTCACGAAACAGACATATGCTTAAGTTGTAACTTACCTTTAAAATGATAAATAAAGCAAAGAACACCAGAACAATAAACAAGAGACAGCTGGAGTCCAAGGCAAGGAGATCATCTTTGTAAGGGAAATCCGGCTAGTTAATAAAAACAGGGAAGGGAGAGAAAGGGAGGAGATAAGCATGAACACCGCACAGTCACAAATACGACAGAAGGACATCCAAACTTCACACCAAATGCAACGCTCTTGCATAAACTACTCCCCCAGAAACAAGTTCCTTTTCTCTCTAGTTTCTTCTTTATCCTCTCACAAAGCACAGTATTTATCCTGCCTCTGTCTCGCAAGAACAGGTCACTGCAGAAAGGGGCTACCGATACACAGGCCTCGTACTGTACAGTGACGTCCCCAGTCACTTCCTCAGTCGTGTGCCAATACAGATATCCATGAAATCTCCTTTTATAACAGCTGCAGCACAGCATTTGTACTTATGATCCTCTACCTGAAAGCTCTTTAATGACTTAGTATGATTACCTCCTGTCAGTCCAACCAGTAACATAGAGAGTAGAAAAGAAAAAAAAATTGTCCCCAAACTTCAGAAGAGTCAAAACAAAGAGCTTCTGCAAATTTCTAACTCTCCTCTCTTCCTGACCACAGGAACAAAGCCTCCCTCCAACACCAATCTAACTTTTTTTTTGTTTACCTCTGTTTTAAAAAGGATTTGTTTTTTAAACATCTACTTGAACAGATCTAAACACCGACCAGAAAGAGCTTGTGATCCCCATTAACTGACCGGGTATTCTATCCATTGAGTCTTCTTGCAGCTAAAACACAGGCAGTGATAATGACAACTCCATTTAGTTTCCTTAGGAGGTACTGCTGCAGAACGAGACCAGCCATATAGAACACAAAAAGGAACCCTCAGATTCTATCCCATAATGCTGCAGGACCCTACATCATACGAACCCTTATCTACACTCCTCTCCCCCACCAAATAAGGGTCAACGCATTTTTCATCTGCAGCAGCAAACTGGCCACAGAACCACTTCAATTAAAGGGTTAGGAACATTTTTGTTTCGAGTGCAAGTGTAGCAGACACAGTTTAAACCAACAACTTCCATCACATTTTCTTTATTCTGCCTGGCTTTCTTTTTTGAGAGCAATGACACTTTTGGCCCTTCCACCTCCGATAAGCTCTCATTCTTGTAACCACCACCCCAGCAGTCATCCCCTACAGCTGCTGCAGCCCAAATTCCTCTTTCACATGGACAGGAAGGTAACTATAGCTTCCTCACCCAATTAAACCAAAGTTTAATTCCAAATGTAAAATATCAACTTGAGCTGAACAAACACTTACCAACTGATCCAGGTAATCCTTGATTCTGGGCAAGTAGGTTAGAGAACTGATGGCAACCAGACAACTAAGCACAAAGTCAAAGAGTTGGTAACAGAAAAATGGGATCAGCCAGCCTACGCGATGCTAAGGAAAAAAAAAAAAAAGAAAAAAGCAGTAGCCTGTCAGGTATTTTGTTAAAAATTTCAAGCAGCAAGTTTAAAACCATGTACTACAAATATACTTACAGCGATTGCACCGTACACCATCATTGCACTGATTGTGAACATGAGGAGGGAGATGGCAAATAGAACGCAGGCGTTTTCTGCATTAAAAGAAAAACAATACGCATCAGTCATCTCCCGAGGTCGGCGCGCTGCAGCTGACAGGTACACAAGCTCTATCCATTACTATGAGCCCTCCTCACTCAACTGTTCATCTGTGCAGCAGCAGAATTGAGTAACTCAGACCTCTCCTAATGGTAAAAGATCTGGTTCAAGAAAAATCAGCAGGCGTTTGGAAAAATCCCTCTGCCTTCATCAAAAGGCCCAAATAAAGCTTAGACATACTAATTAGAAGCCTGACAGAGTTTGATCGTAATGCAACATAATGATGCTGATTTGCAATATATGTCAGTGCTAAAAGTATGTGGGTGATTAGCTTTACCACTGGAAAGAATTTTAAGTGAAGCTAGCACAGTATCAACCTTTACGCTGTAAAATGGTTTGATTATGTAATTCGGTCACTGGCAGAGGGAGCAGCACTGCTCCTTCGGGAGCGCTACAGAAAACAGGAAATCACTGGGTGGAAGGTATCCCATTATTTACAACAAAAGGCAGTTGAACAGAAGCCAAATGGTAGCAGAATCCAGGACGCTCATGGAAACTGAATGATAGAGATTCTCCTTGTGCATCACAGTTACTGATGACAGAAGCACAGCTGCTTTCCACAAGTTAGATGACGCTTGTTCTCCTACAGCAAGCACAGTTTATGTTTTTAAACACAGAGAAAGAAACCAGCTTGAGAGCCTATAGATGTGGTAAGGTAATGTTTTTAGCAATACCGAAGCCAAACTGTTGTGGTTCCCATGCTTGAAACACATGATCTGAAAATCCTAACTTTCTAGTCTGCATCTGATTTGAAAAGATACACTGTGGAAGCTGTACCAAGCACACCAACATTTGTTACAAAACCTATGACATTTTGCAGGTATCTGCTGTAATTTTCCTCAATATCTTGGCTTTATGAAGTATTCGGTCCTTGTTCCTGCTCTCATTTCACTACTAACAAGCACGAGTTACAGTCACAGGTCAGAACTGACGGATGCTCAACTCAAGTCATGAATAACTAACATGAAGACTGTAACCCACAACTCTCAAAATCCAGATTCCTGAATTTTTTATCTGGATTTATCTTTATCTGGATTATTTATCTTTGCTCCAGACTCAACCTGACCCTCCCTAAATTTTAGTGTAGCAGACTTCGACAAGTCAAATTAGATGTGCCACACTCAGTATGTTTCTATACATTTAAAAACAAGAAAAACAAAGCACGTGCACGAGTTTACATGTTGTGCTACAATTACGAAACTTGTTTTTTACAGACAAAAGTTTGACACTGATGACACTTGTATACATCATGAACTTCACCTATAACAGACTGGAAGTAGGTTTAATTCTGCTCACAATGCTTGCTCTTCTGTTTCTTCTGTGTGTCAAACACTAAAGACAAATACTTTGGTTTCACTCAAGTGCTTGGCATCCCAGTTCTTCCACTGTTCTTAGAAAAACGGCATGATTTTCCTCTCAGTAAACTCTGACACAATAGCTGTGAGCTCTTTCCTTAAATCTATGAGGATTACCAAAAAATTCAATAAAATCTTTTAAAATAGTTTTCTGCTTTTTGTTTTACTGACACAGCAAAGAGTAAATATTTATGGAGAAAGTGATTTAGAGGTGTTCCACTCATACTTCAACACTAAAAGCATTAGGCCAAGAAATCTTATCGTTTAAGATGCTTAGGAGCATCTTATTTTCATTTCATACTTTTCATTTCATATTCACAGGATATTATTTTCATTTCATATTTTTTATTCTTGTAGAAGACCTCAATCCCAGAATAATTAAAGAGAAATGCAGAAAAAAAGACAAACATATTTAAGAGCTGTACACATATATTGCACACTAATATAAGGCAAATACACCATGATACCACATGCTTTATTTTCTAATCAAACAGCAGAGTTCTACACCTACCAGCCATTCTCTCAGAAGCATAGTAATTTCCGATGACTTCATACTGGATATCAACAGTTGGCACTATATTTGGATGAGTCACTTCTACTGTCAACAAGATGCCCATCAGCAAGTTCACCACCTGAGAAAGATCACAGTTACCTAAAGGTTATTTATACTGCAACAGCTATGGTCCTTTTAAGGACACGCTAATAAATCTTTTATTTAAGTTAAAAATAAGCTCTTTGCTTTGCCTGTATGTGGAAGAAAAAAAAGAGGAACCCCACTTACAATTACATTTCAAGCTGATTTAGTTAAACCACTACCAAAAAACCCAGGAGAGCACTGGACACTTGCTAGTTTTAACAAATCACAACTAAATAATTAAGAGGATGGATAAGGTTTGTAAGGATTCAAATGACACAAACGGGTGCTGTATGATGAATGCACGGATTTGTGAACCGGAAAACTGGGAACGGTTAAAAGAGGCCAGGAAGGAAAAGGTACAACAACCGACACAATGAGGAACATTTGGAAAGAGCTTCCGCTGTCTACAACAAATTGAAAGGCAGAATTAATTTAACGCACAAATAAAGTACTGCACTCTTTCGAACAGTGCTGGGGGGCAAGCAGTACCAGGGGATGTGCAAGCATCACATAGGAGATACTGAGCACGAGGGAAACTTCCACTACAGCACTAATCCTCAAATGTCGCTTCCTGCTTGGTTTCTCCCGTGTTACAGTTTTAATACAAGCAGGGGAGAACTGGCTCCCTCCCCTTCCTAGACCATTTATGAAAGCCTCATCAGTCCTTATCAGAAAGGTTACGCAGACACAGATAAAGAAATCTCACACAAAAATTCAACCACAAAATGTGTAAGCATTCAGCATCAGCTATGCGGTTATCAGTCTGTTTCCTCACTTACACTGCCACTGAAGACCACTTCTGGTTCCCCATTTCGGTACATATCAAAATGCTTTCAGTAAGAGCTCAAAGAGTCAAAAGCAGCGTAAGCCTCTGCAAAACTTCATTCACAGCATTTATAACCTGTTCAAGATTTACAGGGGCAGAGTTCCTGTTACTAATATCTGGAGAGACAGGCCAAAGAAAAAGCCTGCGTAACCAAAAGAGTCACGATGGTATTTTCAAGCTGCAGTCGTTTTCCAATCTGCAGTCGTTTTCCAATTCAGTACGGTCACCACCACCGGCAGGATCTTTTACAATTAGCCTCAAAAGAAGAAAAAACAAACTGGTTTGCAGTTTCTCAGAACTTAAGAATATCTGCCAGATATTTCTTCTTTTACTGGCCTAGTTCCAGGAGTCAATGACAGTAATAGTGGCAAGTCCACACACAATTACTGAAGTTTTCAGTAAGGAAAAAAGCTTTTGAACGTTTAAAAGGAGTTTTAGCTTAGGAACTCACAGTTCCTACAAGCATTTTTTTTTTTTTAAACGGGTTTGTTTTTTTTTTTTCCTCCAGGGTTGAGAGATATCATGGATGGTAAGCTTGCTTACACTTTCTAATAAAAAGAACCCTTCAGTGAATTCAAACCTGATTGTTTTGTAGCAATGCTATCATGTCATCATCTATGACACATACTTATTAGAAATTCCAGCTACTTTCAGCCACTTGTATGCCCCATTTTATGCCTTGGAATGTAAAATATGCTGACTGTATAGCTGGCAGTAATGAACTGTTTAGCCACCAATATTTTCAGCCTTAAAATGAGCATATTTTCCTCCTTGCAAAAACTTCCCACAAGGCAAATTGTCAAGTTGCTCATCTGCCACTTGCCTAAGTCTTTTATTTTGCTCCACCATTGTTCCAATATATAGAATTCTATATCCTCTCTCATCACTCTTGTTTCATCCTTCTCTACTCTGGCTTTCTGCTTTCAATGTATTTTCAAGCCTACTTCCTCCTCTCTGCGAGTGAAAGAGGCATATCAGCCTTTACTTTGGAAAAGAACTTCCTGCTCAATACTTGTTTTAAAAAGCCTATGTCAAGATTCAGATCTCTGCCAGTTGAAACATTGATTTCTACTTCATAAAACACAAAGACACACATTCAGTTATAGCTAAATCATTTATTGTTTATACACAGTTGCCATTTTAACTGAGTGATAAAATTCAGTATTAAAGACAATATTACTTCAAAACTGAGCTTAACTGCTGCAATAGGCTACCTGCCTCAAGATAAAGAGCAAGCAGCACTCAAATTAATACAGAATATCACAGAATTTGAATGCCTTGGCATTGTGAGACTGATCCTACATCTGTCACTATATTTTCGTACTATCCATGGTCCTAATTTAGCACACAAAAGTCCTTAGTAATTTCACTAGTTACTGAGTGCAGTTCCAAGTATTAAAGTTCTATTTTCTCAATCTGAAACGGCGTGCAAGGGAAAAAGGAAATTAAAGAGCCATTCAAAATCCAATCTATTAGGGTCACTGAGACAGAATAAAAATGCTAACTTAAAAAAAACCACCAACCAACAACAAAGCCAAACCTCTGCCAATTAATACTCCAGGGCTTCCAGTACTCCATTACTGCTATTTCCGAGTCATATCACAGCATATTCAACATATGGATTTCAATTATGAGTTACCAATGACTCCAAATTAGGAGTCCTTTTAAGCACGAAGCCAGAGCCTGTATTCTAACTACCACCATTCTTCTTTCACAGAAGCTTGATAACAGCAAGACCACAAGGCTTGTTTCAACTTGATAGTCAATGTGACTGGCAACAAAAAAATGGTCTGGATTGCAAGGCATTGTCAGAGCTTCACAGAATATACTTCCCTGCAACTAAAACGTATGTTCACAAATGGTCTCTACATGAAGGAAGAGTCAGAAAAAACATAGCACAGGTAAATCTCCGTGTAATCTTAAAACTACCACCCCTCCAAAAACCCCACCAACACTGACAAGCCAGCACTTCGTGGATGGTGCACCATTCTGAGGCAACACCTCAGAAACCCCAGCAGTCCCCATCCTAGTCCTTTTTGTTAGGAAGTAAAAAAAAAAATGATATAAAACAATTACAAAAATGCCTGTTTGAATTCTTACTCAAAAGATGGTTCCGTTACGATGAAAAGCTTGGTTTAGTGCAGTTTAAGAAGTGTATTTTACTCTTAAAATTGGGAGAACTCAGCTTAATGGAAGTTCAGTATAGCTTCTACCAAAATTTAAAAAGATACAATAACTGGTATTCAAGTAGAAAATCAGCATTTGTTACAAACTGGTAAAAGAAGTATTAGCTCCCCATACGAACAGAACTGAAAAGCCTGTGGGACTATAACAAGCATTAGCTTTTTAATTAGTGAGTTTTATCCCCATGATATACATTTAATGCCTAATCATGTAACTGCTTCAGCTCCCTGGAGGCCTGAACATGAAGTCTAGGGTTCCCCAAGCACTCTGAGTGACTAAAAAGTCTTGGACATAAGAATTACTTATCACTTGCTTATTTTGAGTGGAAAAGAAGAAGGAAATTGCCTTGCACTACCACTCTTTCTTATCTTCCTCTCCTCCAGTATTTTTCCTTAAACATGTTCCTGAAGAAACAAACCAAGATGGGGTTTCTGTTTTGGTGTTTTATTATACCGAAATAATAAAACCCGAAAAATAATGATTTTAAATAGGGTATTTCAGAGCTTCTAGCACTGGCAAGATTACATTGAGAGCAGTCACATTCCTTTGTTTCTGGAAGTCTTGTTCAGTGAACAAATGACTCCAGAGATCATCCTGACCCTCCTGCTAACCAGTAGCAATTGCATCATTCTGACTCCACTGCTGAAGTTTGCTGCCAGAACGAAACAGCCACTCCCTCCAAAACAATGCTATTACTTTTAGACTGTTTATTGAACTCTGATCTGATTTTTGCCAGGGCAGTGTTCACACTTCCGGTTTCTGGAAAGCGCCGAGCCTAATAAGAAAGTTTGCAGGAAGAAACAAACTTCAAAGCTACACATTTGCAGTTACGGAGCTAGAAACAGGAGGTTTCTTTTTCCTTCCTACATAGAACAGTAGTGGGTGTTGCAGAGTAAACCGAATGATATTAGTTCTGGAAGTCAAGAACGAGTCCGCTAGAAATGTTCTTATCTCATCTTTTTGCAAATACAGTTTTATCTATTTATCAGAAACAACAGCAGCGTACGGACCGTAGCGTGCTTACAAGATGCAGTTTGATCACAGCAGACATTTTAGAGGATAATGTCCTTGTTCTTTCTAGACTCACAAAAGTAACACATAACAAGGACAGTGATGTAACTGTTTTAGCGAGGATGTAAGTTAATTGGATGCAAGATTTAAGAGTATGCAAATAAGCAAGGAATTGGAAAATGCAAGAAAAGGTTACATAATGCATATGTACGTACAAAATAGCCAAAACTCTTATCTTGCTAAAACATCTGGAGTAGATTGCTACAAGACTCCATTTTATGTTTGGTATCAAATTCCTTCAGGGCTGCACAGCACAAGAACGCAGCCTATCCAGTAAATACAGGCTGACCAAGATTTTCAGTAACACAAAGTTATTGTTGAACTTAGCCTTCTCCCCCACCAAAAAGCTACCTCCCTCACAAAAAAAAAAACCACCCACCAAACTAAACAAACCAAAGAAACAAAAAAACTCACCCCACACAGACTGCAACTTACAAGCACAGATTATTAAATTTGTTTAGAAATACTTATCACAAGCTAGCGTCTGAAAGACTGAAGTTACTGATATACTTAAATGGTGCATTAACATGTCTAAGCAACCTGATATACCCTAGGCCATTTAATTTTTTTTTTAAAGTTCATCAGCAGAAAGATAAGTTTAATTTCCACTGTCCAAAATGTACTTTGCCTTCAAAAGGTATGAATTATAGCCGAATTCTGATTTAAAGCACTAGGCAAGACCACCTAAGACTTCATAGCAAGACCTTATTTCAGCTCAAAGAGCTAACAGTTGTCAGACTTGAGAGTTATCACCTTTTGACAGCTGGGAAGAACTGGATGAACGTTTTCAATGCATAATTTAACAAAGTGTTTGATACGGTTTGTAGAAAAACACAGTGACAAAGTACTTCGCGTGCACCCTACCACCCTGAACTCTGTATTTTCCCCCTGTAGCAACCTGCAGCCACTGAATCTGTAGCAGTCACATGAGATCAGAGGAACATTTTGTCTCAGACACAACTCCACCTCTGAAGCCACCAGCCACATCAATGGCCATCATACTCTTCACCGGCCATAAGCACTACAGGTATTTGCGCAGATTCAGGAAGGAGGCGGAGGTGCTGCAGCCAGGCAACAAGATGAATCGGAAGCACGGCAAGAGGTAGAAGCTGGAAGTGCTACTGGGTCTGCAGCCAAGGAAAGCACGTCCCTGCCCACCACCCCCACCAGGTTCCTGGGTTTCTAGTTACTCCTGTGAGCAGGAAACGAAAGCAGGGAAGGCAGTAAGGTGTGTTTGTTCCAGAATAAGGATTACTGTCTTCTTCCTGTTAACAATTTATGCTCGCTCTTGAGGTACCAGAAGCATGTTCTTGATCTCCCTCCATTAGCATGAGGTAAAACTCCTCAAGTTCTGCAGGTTTCCAGAACAAGTCTGATGTTCAATACTGCAATGGACCTTACTTTTCTATTTTACATGAACTAACAGTAGAATTTAATCAACACCAAAACTTTTTTTCCCCCCAATTTCTTTTTGAAAAAGAGTAAAGTATCCCTTTCCTAGAGTTTTGTTACCCTTCCCTAACTTGCTTTTTCTTCTGTTCCTCTTTTCTACCATTTTGTTTGCCTGTACATTTTTTTTTTTTGGTCAATGGAAGGACTGAGATGAAAAGGAAAAAAAAAAAAGAGCTCCCTGTACTTGCTGAAAATAAGCCATAAACTCTCCAAACTTAATCCCCATGACTATAAAAGCAGTTTCTGTGTACAGCTCCTTCACATCAAGGCATAAAAATTCAGCATTCTCTATTTTTATAAATCTGGGGAAGTGTGAAGGAGAATACAGACTTTGGTTACAGCTTCAGGAGAATAGAAAAGCTATGATGCAACATTTCTAAACTATCCTCACAGTTTTACTGTCTGTGAGGGTAAGGAGAAGGAAAGATGAGGAAACGACGTAAAAAGAGAGGAACTCACTTCCCCTTTACGGGAACTAGGGAAAGTTAAGGGTCCAGGCCTTAACTTGCTGGCACTGTTTTGACATTTCTACTTTACCCTATTTCAAAACTACCTTTAATATTTCAGCTTCACCACCAAACTCTCGCCCAGAGAAAAAAAACACCCACCAGCCAGGAAACAAGAAGTGTTTTGGAAACTAAACCTGTTTCTATTGCTCCCCAACCGCTGCGCTGAGAACACACGGTACCAAATAACCAGGAACTTCCCCTTTCCACGAAGCTCTTCAACAAGCAGAAGCCATGCCCGTTCTGAAGACCCTCACCCTCCTCTCAGAAGTTGCGCACTACTCCTGGGAGCCACATCTCATCGTTCTATTCTCGACATCCCCCAAATTACAGCCCCCCC
>VZSF01002275.1:103206-145325 GCA_013398295.1 Chionis minor
CCGGCGGCGCATGCGCGCTGCCCGCTCCGCGCCCCCCCCCGCTCCCAACCCCCGCAACGGCCGCCGCGGGAGCCGCTCCCGCGCATGCGCGCTGCTCCCAGCCCCGATCGCCGCCCCCTCAGCGGGGCCGGCCGCCCCCCGCGCCAGCCTCTCACCATGTACCAGGTGCCCAGGATAATGGTGCCGGTCCGCACATGGCAGCAGCCGCAGCAGCGGGTGCTGTAGAAGCGGTCCCGGCTCCGCTTGAACGTCATGGTGGTGGCGGCCGTGGTGCTGGTGGCAGCAGCGGCAACGCCGACCTCCCGCCTCCAGGCCCGCCGCCCGCCCTCTCCGGCCGCTTCCCTTCCCGCTGAGGGCCCTGAAACCCCCGCGCGCGCGTCACCACCGCTCGGGCCAATCAGCCGCCGACAGCGGGGGCGCGGGGGCGTGCCTGCGGGAGGGCGTACGCGTTGCCGCGGCAACGGGCGATTGGCGGCGCCGCGGCCCAATCGCAGCACCCCTGAGGGTGCAACGCCCGGGCGTTCACCTGCGGCAGTGGGGTGGGGCTCACCTGAGGCCCGCTGGGGTCGCCATGTTGGGGCGCAGCCCCTTCGTCCCGCCTCGCTCCCGCAGGGCGGGCACTGCTTCGCACGGCTGGTCCCGCGGCGCCTGCCCCTCAGCTTGCCGTGCTCCCCCACGTAGCGTGGGTGGAGGTTGGCCGGGGCGGAGAGCCGGTGTTTGGCCTCCGAGCAGGTAGCCAGAACCCTGCGGGGAAAACTGTGTTGTCCAGCGACAGCCCGTTCTTTCAAGAAAAACTGGAGTGGGTGTCTCCTTAGCAGAGCATCAGTTCCTCGGATTAAATTACTAATATGGTGTGTTACGTGGGGATATGCGGTAAGAGGGTAACTGGCCCCATATGAAAGAGGAATTCACAGACCTAGAGTGAGTCAGAAGGGAAAGGCTCGAGTTAGGGCATCCGCTTGGAAGCACCAAGATTCCTTTCTCAGTTCAGATCCTTTGTGAGGGAAAGTGTGCCGACTACAGAGGTTAGTTTCAATCCACAGAGATGCTTCCCTTTTTTGTGACTTAATGTTCCTGTTTGTGAGCGCATAGTAACAATCCTCCACTAGTCCCACTGAAAATTGCAGGTGCTGCCAGATAGTGGTGTTAATTAGAAATGACGTGTATAAATCCCAAGTGCTGCCTTCATACATGTATGTGGTAAGAGGTTGCTCTGCTGCTTGGATACCAGATCTGCCGTTCCCTGACGGAGCAGGAGCTATAAACTTCCTCTGACCCGAGGGCAGCCGGTGCTTTTTGCAGTCCTGAGCTGTTGACGCAGATACGCACACAGTTTATTGTAACCCTGGTGCAGCTGCAAGTATTTCCTCCTTGGCCATGTACAACCAATTCGAGACACTCGTAGAACCATAAATATTTGCCGTGCATATATACACCAAGACGTATGTTGGATGTCAGAATTAATACTGAGTTTTCTCACTGAACAATGAGAAGATGACAGTACTCGTCCTTTTTTGATATATTCCAGATCCTACAATTAACACATTTTACTGTTTTAGCTACTTAGTCTATTTTTAAACATGAGCTGTTACTGAGTTGTTTGAAAGTATTTACTTAAAAGCTTTAAAACTGACCTTTTTATTTTAAATCCCCTGTGTTCCATAATTGGTGTTTTCCTTCGGGCATATTTCATTTTTGAAGAAACATGTTTTAAGTGCTGCTAAGGCTGCTCTAATGATCCTATTATAAACTATTGTTTGTTTCTTTAGCGCTCCTAATGTTCTCAGCCCTGCGCACAGATGCTTAATTATCAGCACTCTGATTTAATGTAGCAAAAACGGACTATTTTTAATCAATATACCTGCATGCGTGTAAATAAATAGGAAAGAAATGTGCATTTTGTTGTAATCAGTCATTTAAAAAAATCAGTTTTCTCACAGATGGCGCGTTGGGAAGCCTAAGCCAACTGTTTACGGCACGCACGCCTGAATTGATGACATTGTTCCTGTGAAGCTGAGAGAGGCTCTCCCTCCTCTTGGTCTATCCCTGTGTGAAAGAGGAATTCACAGACCTAGCATGAGTCAAAAGAGAAAGCCTTGTTAGGGCATCCGCTTGGAAACACCTAGATTCCATTCTCCATTCAAATGGTTGGAGAGGGCAAGTGTTCCAACTAAGATCTTCTGGTCGGAGGCTTTGCCTTCACTAGTATCACTGGCAGCTCTCATGTCAGGCTCAGATCTTCAGGGCTATTATCATGAGCTGAAATAAATCTTAATTAAGTGTTCATATCTTTGTCAGCCAGGCTCAGAATAAAAACTGATGCGATTCCCTTGAGCTTCACTGCTTGTTATACCCTGCAGACAACAAAGATACTGGGAAGAATAATGTGAATGTCATTTAACATCACAAAGCAGCTTTCCACAGCAGGAGAGACCGATGTGGAACTATTGAATGGGCATAAAAAAACCTCTCCACTTTCTCCTCCCTTCAAAAAAAAATAAAAGGGAAAGATTAAGAATATTTTGAGAATGATTGCATTGTTTCCTGTACCTGGGGGAAGAGAGAATAGGTTAATGATTTTAGTCCTACCCTCTGTAAAAGATTCCAGTTCTTCCATGCCACAAGCAGCCCCGATGACCTCAGACAAGACACTTCCTTCTCTCTGAGCCTTAATTCTATCCTTTTTGCTAATTGAGAGAGGATTTGTGAGGCTAAAGATATGAAAAATTCTGAAGGGCTCTGCTTAGAGTCGTGACAGCCAGAGCAAAATCTGTGAGAGAGAGAGTACTTGTGATAAACTTTTCTTCCCAAATAGCAAAAAGACCTTGAGGTTGCTGGAGCACATGTCCACTTCCACAACAGTAAGAGCAGAAAGCCCTACACATATCTGTAAGTGAGAAGCATCTGCAAGAGAATGATTCAAATTCCTTTACCAGCATGACACTTAACTCCTTCCTTCTCAGCAGGTAGGAAGGGAAGGAGTTTTGATGTCACAGTGTTCCTCCTTAAGCCAAACATGTTAGGTCTTTCAAAATCCATGTCTAGACAGGAGATTTGAACTTCTGTCTGGAGAGGGCATGGCAACGTTTTACCAGACACAAATTATTAGGTTTGAATAATCATATTTGAAAATAATATAAAAACACATGTGACAGCAGAACAGCTAGGATGTTACAAATAAGAGGCCAAGTTGCATTCTCCCTCAGCTTCTTCAAAAAATTAAGCTCAACACCTGCAAGATGTCAAAACAGTACAGCACTAAGGTTGTTTTACGCTGATTTTTGTGATTCCACAGTCTCTCTCTTTTATGCCATTCTTCAGTCTAGCCTTGGCTAAAAGATGTTGGGTTAGATTTAGGCTGTAATCGTTATTTCTCTGCACGCACTGAACTATTGTGGGGTTGCTTATGAAAGATGAGGTGCTACCCTGCAACCTCAGCGTTTACTCTGTGTCTCTGTGTGTGTGAGAGGGGAAACCAACAGACTGTGAGCTGATAATCGTACTTAACCTCCTTGGACAGAGTTCTCGCCACTTTACAGTGAAAATATTGTCCTGTTTGGCTTTGGGGAAACTGAGGCATAGTGAGAGGAACTGATTTGACCAACACCACAAAGGCTAGTGAAAGCCATAGGAACATCAAGCAAGTCTCCTGTCGAGTGCCTTCTTTGCCAGGGAATAAAAGGTGCAGTGCAGGACACGTTAGAGCTTTTCCATCCCAAATGGAAGACTCTTGACTATGAGGGCAGTAACAAGATACTTTTATAATTTTTTTCTATAACTGTACTCCATGTTTGGGTCTGCTACTCTACATGATAAAATAAAAAAAAAAAAAAGAGGTAAGGTGACTTTGCTTCTCAGACTTGGTTATTTTCCACAATGAAGAACCATTTTTAAATAAAATAAAACCGCGAGGTTTTACAACGTCCCAGAGAAACTAACGTCTTTACACAGACACTGCAGTGCATAACACCAGAGCCTTTCAACAGAATTTAGAAAAATCGATAGAACTGGTGCAGAAGAAATGGAAAATATCTGGGCTGCGAGCATGGATTGGCTTTCGTTTCCTTAAAAAAGATAAGAATGTACTGGAGTAAAAGCAAAGCATTAGCATATCAATGAGGGGGAAAAAAACCCTAAAATAAATTAGTCAGGAGGGAAACTTTCCTCTTGGTGACTCACACAGTGAAATCCTAGATATCCTGAAGTCAGCACTAACAAATTTTACCAGCCTTTTTCTCCAGGATGGATTCTGCTGGAAGAAAACAGGCTAATTTGGAGATTCAGTGGTTTCTTGTAAAAGAGATAAGAAAGTAATAAGAATGTATCGTGATGAGTTTTGTGGTTATTGGATTTTACTTTTGTATTTGAATTAATCAACATCACTTTAGGATTCCTAACGTAATGTTCCAAGCTTCTGTACTTTTTGTTCTAGCTGATTGCTGTTAACAACATGAATTATCTTTTACCAGCGAGGGTCAATTTAACTCCTTTCCAAACCTTTTAACTCGTAACAGATGGATCAGAAAGTCAGGGTTAGAAAAGCAGCTAAAATATGACAGCATGATGTAAAACTTCTATTTGCACAAGGCTGTGTTTCTGGGTTACTCGCTGTACACTCAGGTTTTTTGAATATCAAACGCTGACTAAAAATTCTTGTATTCTTTTACAGAATCAAAATCTGCTAAACTAAAAGAGGTGTGGCTCATTTATATCAGCCTTCATACAGCTGAGGAGCTATAAAAATGTCTAAAAATAACGTACAGCATTTTCCTTGGTCTAAAACAGTACTTGCAAGTTCAGGTGTGTTGGGACTTTCACTTGACTAAACGTGAGTGCTGGAAATGGGACATGTCCTGTACTTACTGGCAGTCTTTTCCTTGCAGCCCTCAGCCCGGACTTGCCGCTCCATGAACCTTGGCCGGGCGAACAGGAGGAGCCTGAGGACCTGAATGCTACCTGCTCAGGGAAGTAGGAAGAGTTGCCTTCTCGTAACTCTTAGTTCTTTGCACAGTGGCTCGTCGCATGGGTTTGCAGCTTAGGATGTCAGCAAGTATCTCCAGGAGGAACACAGTGACAGGCAGCTGCTGCTGCCAAAAAGTGCTTGATTAAGTAATTTATTGTGTGTGTCTGTAACTTACCGTACTCAGAACCACCACCAAAAGAAAATAGCACATGGATACAGAAATCAAAGTTTGACATGAACTCAAGTTTACCACTTTTCTAACGGCTCTTGATGGGACGGTACAAGGGTCAGTTATTGTTGCAGTGGCTTTTTCCCAAGGAGGTCCAGGGGGTTTGTTTCTGAGACCAAGACATTACCGCGTCCCTTCAGTGCTGGAGGACGCTTCCTTCGCAGATGAGAACATCTGCAGAGCTGAGTGTCAGGCATGGCACACACTGGAAAATTCAATTTGCATTGAAAAGACCCCCGGGTCTGGCTCAGGATGATCACCGAAGGACAAGATTTCCTGCGTCTGATCTTTGTAGCCCTCTCTCCTCGCAAGGAGCCAGCTACCCTTGGAGCATTTTTGGTATTGCAGAGCAGGCTTGTGTTGTTAGCAAATAAATAATTTTCTGCCAAGCAATTAGCACGTCTACCTGATACTTGGCTCATGCAGATATGTCAGCTGTGCCACTGATCTGCAGATTGGGTGGAACCTGGATAATTATAGATGATTATAATGATCAGTTACAGATAATTATGTAACAGCAGGCCAAATTCTTCTCTGTAGTTGCCCCACTTAACCCTGACGGTGTTACACCATGGTTTGAGCGTGAAGCAAAGCTTCAGCCTCTGCATCTGCATACTCCAGTCTGCCTGGGAGCAAACACAGCTTGGTAGGTCAGGAGTTCATCAATTACAGTGTCAACCACATCTTAACGCCTGAGATACTTGTGGACCCGTCACTTAGGGATACGGCCCTGTTATTAGGGATATAGCCAATCTTCCACCTTCAAAAGGCTTCCCGCAAGAAAGGGCATCATTACAAAAACAGAGCAGACTGAGTTTCAGAGAAAGTTGGAACTTAAAGCGGTGTATTTCATCATTTGCAGCTGCTGCTGTAACAATTAATTGCTTGCTGCTAACCAGATCCTAGATATTTTCCCAACCACACTTCATCCCACCTCCCATGCTGTGGCTGCATCAGAGGCTTGATCTCCAGCCGCTGGGGCCATCTGCGGGCGTAGGGAGAGCTTTTGGCCGTTCCCGAGGCATGTGCCACTCAAGCAACTAATAAATTGCTTAAGGAAAAGGCAGGGGGAGCCAGCTGGATCTGGCCCATGAACCAGCAATTAGACTATACTGGGTTGATGAATGACCAAAGAGAGGCTATTCTAGATTCACCCTTTTAAGGGATTATACAGAGAATAAAAACATTCAGCTATAGCACAGGCACAAGCTCTCTCGTGAGACCCCACCTGGAATACTGTGTCCAGCTGTGGAGCCTCCAACATAAGGACATGGACCTGTTGCAGCAGGTCCAGAGGAGGCCATGAAGATGATCAAAGGGCTGGAGCACCTCTGCTATGAGGGCAGGCTGAGAGAGTTGGGGTTGTTCAGCCTGGAGAAGAGAAGGCTCTGGGGAGACCTTATAGCAGCCTTCCAGTGCCTGAAAGGGGCCTACAAGAAATCTGGAGAGGGACTTTTTACAAGGGTGTGCAGTGATAGGATGAGGGGTAATGGCTTCCAACTGGAAGAGCAGAGATTTAGAATAGATAGATTAGGAAGAAATTCTTTACTCTGAGGGTGGTGAGGCACTGGAACAGGTTGTCCAGGGAAGTTGTGGATGCCCCATCCCTGGAAGTGTTCAAGGCCAGGTTGGATGGGGCTTTGAGCAACCAGGTCTAGTGGGAGGTGTCCTTGCCCATGGCAGGGGGGTTGGAACAGGATGATCTTCAAGGTCCCTTCCAACCTAAACCATTCTATGTTTCTATGAATGCTACAACCTGTTGGAGGGATGTTGAATCTCCTGTCTGAGGGTGTACACTGCTCTCCAGCTAGAAAGATCAGATGCTAGGAGAGGGAGCATATCAAGCATATTTGTTTAACGCTCATGGTGCCAGCAGCAGGACAGCAGGCTGATGATTTGCGCAGAGCAGTTAATTCTCACAGAAGAGCAGGGGAGATATGTCTTAAAAGCATAGAAACCAGGGAGTATCCTGAACATGCAGTGACGAAAGGAAGGGGAATTCCGTAAGGGGCTCAAAGGTCTGCTTTTCAAAGGTGCTGGCCATCTGCAAGGGCCATTTGTTCAGCTGAGCGATGGTCTTTCAGCCTCTGAGGACTAGGAAGGGAAAGAGTGGAAGTTAACAGCAGCTGCTGAGTGCTTTGCGTTTTGGGTGGGTTGGTTGTTTTTTTTAACCTCAGTCCGTTCACTGGACTCGGACCCTCAGCACACTTTTCCGTCCTCAGGAGCTCGCACAGCAGCAGCGCTGAGGGATGCGGCGCAGAAAGGGTCCTGGTGCTACCACAGCCCTATCAACCAAAGGGCACCCAACACGTCCTTCCTAACTGCTCGCAGCGGGGTACCGCTACAGCAGATGAGTCACATGAACAGTACATTCCCACCACCAAATCTGCCCTGAAGAGAGCTTTGCAATTATTTATGAAAGCCTACGGTCAATAGTATTTAGATGTAGGGGTGTATTTTCTTTGCCTGCATTAGAATGTGGTGTTAAATAAGGTGCTGCTATAAATTACTGAGTCCATCTGTATTACAGCGATGACTTCCCATCTGGGAAACAGTGGAGCCGGAAGAAAAACACAGCTCTCCTGATACCGCTGATGTCTGTAAGAGCTGTACTGATGAATTTGACAGAAAAAGTGGGTAATATAATTTGCTGCTGCTTGTCATCAGCACCACAGTCAACTTGTAAGTGTTACGGGTCTTGATAGTTCTTTTATCCCAACAACAGAAGAATGTCGTGAGGTTTTCCTAAGCATAAAAGGGTTCAAATGAAGGAAATAGCTTACAAAACATTTACAGTACATCAAAAAAGCTTGAAAATGAAATGGTTTTAGCCAAAAAACACATGCTTCTATGCACACACATACAAACTAATTAAATAAAACTGCTCGTGAGTGCCGGGCTTTGGGCAAACGTTCTGGTTTTTTATTATAAAAACAATGAACATTTGAAATACAGTAACGTGTTGAAATAAAACATAATTACACAGACATCAAAAACTTTGCAAAAAGAAAAAAGCAGAAGAAATCTGGAGTCTACCAATATTGTGAGCTTCTCTTTATCACCTTCATACTTCTTTTTTTTTTTTCTGGATCACAGAGGTTATCTTCAATGCTAAACAAAGACCTTGGGCAACATCCTGGCCCCAATGAGGTCAATGAATGTTTTCCACTGGCTTCAGAGATAGCAGAACTTTACTCATTACCCACATACTCATTAACGCATCTTCCAAATCCTTGAACTTGCTGTACTTGTTTCTCCAGTGAGGCCATGTATTTTCTTCTTATGCATCTGCTCCAAATCAGTTACTTTCCAGATAAAAGCCCTTTGGTCTATTCAGTCCATTTATAAACTGCCCCCGTTTCCCCTGCCCTGAGACACAAACGCGGAGCTGTGCCAATTCTAGACAGTGGGCTGCTAAGTGGCATCAGCTGAAGATTCCCCCTCACCTGTCTGAAACAATCCCGCTGTGCGGAATTTGGGGGCGCGCTGTATAGCTGGCTACCCCAAAAATCACAGCACAGGAGAAATGCCCTTTAACATACAGTGGCTAAACTCCAAAACACAAACACATTGCGGCAATTAATTGCTTCTGTGAGGGACACAGCTGCTTTGACGGCTATGCGAGAGATGAAGGCGCCGAGGTAGAAGTGCTGAGCTGAGGGTAAAGCTCATCAGCTGCTGTGGCCATGTGAAGTCCTTAACATCCCCGGTGACTCAGCACCCCACGGGACACTGAGTTTCACAGCATCAGCCCAATGCCTAGGAGCGCGCGTACATTTAACGGGCATTAGTATCCCACACGATCTCTCCAAAGGCACAAAGCCGAATGCAGATGGAGATTTGACAGTCATTATCTCATCCGTGGAGGCAGCACTTCTGGGATGGGGCAGGTGGACGGGCACAGTCTCAGGACCATCTAAGAAACCCTCACAGCTCCCACCAGAGCTGCAGCTCCTCTAGGGGTAAAGGGCTTCAGCTTTTTAGTGGTGTCAGCTCAGCACGATTTATAAACCACAGCATTCAACTGTAACACCTATTCCCCCCTCTGTTCTGTAAGCCCTCTGACAACAAGCAATGCACACTTCAATTAATACCAAAATGACATTTTAAAAAAAATTGTTCACAAATTTAGTTTATATTAGAATATTTCAGTAACAAAGTGATAAAAACTTCCAAACATCAGATTAAGAAAAATTATTTCAAAAAGTTACTTCAGTCTAGTATAAGTACAAACGCAACATGCTTTGGACGTACAGACTTTAAACTTTAGCCCACCATGAAATCTGAGGAGAAAAAAAAGGGTTTAGACCATCTTTCCAAAAGAGTTTAAAATCTCCTCTAGAAGTTTTCCCTCGCGGAGCAAGCTAGCCTGATGTGGGGTGAAAAGTATAAATATGTCAAGGTATGAGGCAAAAGTCTGTCTGTAGCAGCCAACAATGATGTAAAAGGTTTAGGAGGTTTGAGAACCATCCACATTATCCTCCCTTTGTCTCTGAACAGCGCTTCCTTCTGCACATTGGGAGCCTGTGGATGAGCAGCTCTGCAAAAATGCCAGAGACCAGCTGGTGGACTCTCCATGGAACCAAACTACGATCACGGTCAGGTACGCCCCGACCATTTCTACAACAGCATATAACATTACAAGCTGACAAACAACATGACAGTGACAAACTGAAAGGACTTAACGCAACCGGTCAAAACACAGTCAACATCTTTTAATCGAGGGCAGCAGCCTGCAATGAGCAGCCGCTCTGGTTCAACGCCCCCTCCTGTGCACAGCGTGCTCATTCTCTCCGTTCCCTCACACACTCACGCTCTCTAGCTCACTGCTCCTCTTCTCCTCTCCCTCTCGCTGGGAGGTCTCCTAGAGCTTCTCTTGACTTTGGGCTCAGCGCGACATCGCAGAAAGCAGAATCCTTGCAGCTCATGGGCATGCCTGCCCCGTTGGGTTGTCACTCCGGCAGCTGCGCGGCTCCCTCAAGTCGCTTTCTTCATTTTCTTCCTCTTCCTCCTCTCCTTTTTTCCAGGTACGCCTGCCATACAAACAACAGGGGCCAGTGCACAAGCCTTCCATGTGCAATCACGCCCTGGGAACTGCTGGCTTTTCATCTGTAGAAGGGTATTTTGGGGTTCTTACATGTGTTTTACAAGGGCCACCTACTTCCAAAGTTAATCCGAAGTCATGGGGAAGACTATGAATGTTTTTAGTGGGCTCTGACTCACACATACATTTGCTTCTGTTTCACATTTAAAAGCTCTGCAAAAATTACTCCCACTAAATGCAATAGCAGTTTTGCTCATTAACTCTGGCAAGAGCAGGAACAGCTATTTGTCAAAAAAAACCCCAAAAAACAGAGCCTCTCTAAGAATTAACACATTCAGCTAAAGGAGAAGCATTTTGCACATTTACTTAAAAATACATTTGTGAACGCTTCTCAGGTGACACGTTTTTCTGAAAGCAAAATTCATCAGATGTGCAGAAAACAATCACTTACCATTATTGGGTGAATTATTAGCAACGTCCGAGGATAGTCTGAAGGAAGCACAGGCTGCATTACTGCTATGTTTTGTAGATACCAAGTCCCTTGGGCCTTCTTCCATTCTTGTTTCCAAACCTTGCTGGGGCTTAATTGAAACAATATGCTTCACTAAGCATACGAGTTAAACGAAGCATATGCGAGTACAAAATAGGAGACAAAATGTCATTATTGGAGGGAATTAGGGTATTTAAAGAAACTGCAGGACAAATGAGTTTTTAAATGGTTAGAATATTCTGGCGTGTCATCTACCTACCTCCTGTTTATTTGTTTTATAAGGGATTAAAGTACTGAAATTGTCTTTCATTACCATCTTTCCCCTTCTTTTCCCCCGTGAATAGAACAGCGAACTATATGGAGGTGAAAGCACTGTAATTGTATAGTGAGACTGAAGACTAAGATGTGCCCAGTGACTGCTAAATGACTGCAGTCCACAGAAATACTGGAGGCAGCACAGGGAGTGTGATGAGCAACTTTATGTATCTCAATTCATAAGTAATTTCATTTTCTTTTATGGCCACCTCCAAAGGATGAGCTTTCACAGCAGGAGACGCCAGCGTTTAGGGCTGACATGCAGCACAGACTCCTTCTGGCTCATCAGGAACAATGCTGTCCTGAGGAGTCTGAACAGCACTATTAAGATTATTCATTAAGGTACATACAAAACTAAAGCAACTAATTGGATGTGCAAGAGAGAGAATGGCCTGGCAGCACTCTGGTAACGAATGGGCTGTCCTAATGACCATGTGGATTGTGGTCAGTGAGTTAGTTAAAATCTTTTCCCTTAAAATGGGAGCATCAGGAGTTCAGGGTGCAAAATTGTCCCAAGGGTCTGGAGAAACCACAGAGGTTGTGAGAGGAAGACAAATGATACTACACAGCTGTGCACGCCCAGAGCAAGATATTCAGTGACAAGTGAATGAAAAACAATTAGGACATTTTGGGGGGTCCCCCCCCATTTCTCATTCAAGGCCATCACAGCCAAGGACTAGTCCAAAACCCAGTCAACACTCCTTTCCTTTGTACTTCCCATCCCAAAAGAGCTGACATTTTCCACAGCCTTTCCCTGTTGCGCTCTGAGACATTTTTCTCTCAAGAAGCTTTTCACTGGTATAACATTGGTCTCACTTTATCTTCACTGGCTTTTGGGAACCACCTTTGCATTACTGTTAATATCTCCAGGTGACCTGCCATAGATAAAACACAGCCCAGTTATGCACTGAACTTGGAGTGCATTTGCCTGAGAAAGCATTTTTTCCTCCACTATTAAAGCCATCTGTTCCTCTCTGCGTTGCAAAATCAAACTGTTTTGTAAGTATGTTAGGGAATACCGTGTTGCAAAAACCCACTGGTCACTGTGCTCATCCTTCTTTTATGGGAGAGGAGAGGAGAGGAGAGGAGAGGAGAGGAGAGGGGGAAGCAAAGCCCCCTTAGGTCACATCATTCTAATGGAGAAGACATCCCCCTCTGCTCTTGGAAAACCAGACGCTACTCTGGGAATACAAAATACTCACAGGCCTCAGTCCAGCTCCACCCCTTGCTTCCTTCACTTCAATTTTCTTCTTCTTCTGCTGTGTTTTGCTTTTGAGTCCAGAAAGGCAGAAATGAATGCCTGCTTTGCCTTTTGGCAAATCCTGAAAGCATCAGAGATTTTATAAGAGGAGCCCTGGGACGGCTGATTCATGGCTTTTTCAGGAAAACTGATTGCCTCCAGGAGTGTCTGCTGACAGCGTACAAGCAGGGTGTCTCTCTGGATAAGGTACACACCTTGGCTTAAGACAGCTGTTTGCAAAAAGCTCAGCACACTCTTCCCACTGCTGCCAAAGAGGGACATTTCCCTGGGCTTCTAGAAACGGGAAGCTTTCTGCTTCTCCCTCTCCACCCAAGCTACCACTGTTTGACTATCAGCAAACCCTCTCACTGAATAAATTCATCCCAGCTGGGATGGTGTGCAGGCTGGTGTCAGCTGTGGACTCCACACCTCCTTTAAGCCCCAGGTATTCAGGAAGGTCAGGAGCAGTAGAAAGAGTTCATTCATGGCGGGTGGCAAATACCCAATGTTTGCCGCTCAGGACAGCAATGCCATCTGCATGATGAGCTCCCAGAACCACCCAGCTCCCCCAACCCAGCCCACACGTCCTGCAAGGTGTCCCCCAGCTCCAGCTGTCTCACAGAGGTCAGGGGAGCGACCATGCCAAGCGCCTCCTACCCACGTGAGAAAGCCCCCACGACCAGAGGAGTCCAGGTCCAGGGCTGGACTGGACACCCCAGTTTGGCTGAGACTGACCCCAGTGGAGCAGGTTTCCCTCGGTCACCAACACCACTGCCTCACCTTCAGATTCTTGTCCCCTGCCTGATGCTCCTCATGTCCTGTCCAGTTTCCCCACTCTTCCGTGGGAGCCTTCCAGTCAGAGTCCGGGTCAATCACAGAGGGATCATCTATTAGAAGAAGCATACGAATGAGTTGTGTTCAAATCCATCCTACTTCCCAGGCTCATACCAGTAATGCAAACACTGTAAGAGTTTCTCTCGTCTTCCTGCTTTCCAGTGGGATGTCTGGATGTGCATGTATGCATGCGTGTCTTTAAACACGCTTTAAAAAATTATACATTGACTGCTAATTCACAATTAGTGACTGCACTCTTCAGGACAGGAGGAAAATTAAAGAAAGGCAGAAAAACGCACACAGGAACAAAAGCCCTCCCAGCCTGTGCTTCAATAAAACAAGCTTTACAAAACTAATAGCATGGCTTGTCAAACATTTTTTTTTAATTTCATGGAGAAGGATTCAGGCATATCCAGAAACACTGGCAAAGACAGCAGGCTCTTCCAACTCACTGCAACACACCATCCCCAGGGCAATTATTTGTATGGAAGAACAATATTAGCAAAGGATTTGTGCATTTGTTAATGCTCTTGTTGGCTTTTCTTTCCTATAAAAAAAATAGTGCCAAGTGCATTCTTGACTTCATCTTCCTCTTCCATTTTCTTTTCTTGAATGTAAGCCAGAAAGGCGCCATCACAGCATAGATTTCCAAGGCTCCTTAACGTGCAGCTCTAAATATGCATGAAATAGATAGCACCTACCCTGCATTGATTCTGATCATTTCCTGGGGGCTAGGCAGAAAACTTTGGAAAATCTTTTAAGTTTCTGTATGCGCCAGCATCTGGTACCTTTGAAAATCTGGCTGCAAGCCCTCAGCTGCCTCTCAACAAAGCACTGGCAAATAATCCTCAGGCAAGAAGGCAAAACAGACCACTCTAATTTCTTTGCCCAAACTGAATGAGGTGCAAAAAAGCAGATAAATCAGCATAAGATGTTGAAAGGACTACTTGATTATTTTTTAATCATTTGAATGTAACGATCTTAAGTCTTATTCTAACAGGAAGAAAGACTTTCAAAACACAACATATAATAATAACTTTTAGCTGATCACGTCTCTTAAAATAAAAACAAATATAAAAAAATCCCAGGCTGGATGGAAAAACTTCTAGTTGAAGCAGGGCCAAAACCAAAAGCATGCTGGGGATGATAAAAGAAAACTGTTTCCAAAAAGTTGCTCTGTCCAGTTTGCTGCCAAATGTTATAAACATGATTATAAACATTGCTCAAGTTTCTCAGTTTAAAATTCATGCTCTGTACATCGGCAGTATTTCTTTCCTTCTTCAAAAGGGACAGGAACAAGTATTTTCTAATGTATCCCCCCCCCAATTCCAGTCTCAGTATTTTAGGCAAATGAATGCATCTAGATTTGAGAGATGCAAAATATGCATGAATGACTTCGATGTCTGAAGAACAGTTTGCGTAAGCTGTAGCATGGGATTACACCACCAAAAAGCTTCTCCTGCTTCTTCCCCAGTTAGGTTACACGAGGGTCTGGCTCACAAATTTTGGAGGATTTAGCTGTTGTGGTTGAAGGCAATGCCAATCTGCATTCTCCACGCCATGTCTATGCCAGAAGGTACATCAAGGTGAGGACACAGCAAGCCCCAGCTCCGCAGCCTGTGCGTGCATGCTCTGCCTCTGCACTAATACAGGGACATGGTTTTGGGGGTGGTTTAGCAGTGTTAGGTTTACGGTTGGACTCGATGATCTTGAAGGTCTCTTCCAACCTAAGGGATTCTGTGACTACACCACGAGTGTGCCGTAGCAGCAAAAAATACAGGCAAAATCCTGCTGCTACTGCTAGAGGGCAGGCAAATTCTGGCTACCGGGAAGGTACACAGCATGACGCAGGGACTGGTGAAGTGGCACCGGGACTTCAGGAATGCCAGTGCCCCCTGAGCTGCACGGCAGCAGCTCTGCTGACGGATGCTCTTGTGGGCGTGCAAGCAGAATGGACTGTAGCTTAAAGGAGGCACACTGGAAGCCACGACTATCGTTTTCACTTATTTAACTTCCAGTCTCTTAAATGGCATGTTTATGTACTTACATTTAAGCATGAAAATAGCTTTAATGGCTAAATTCCTGCAATGGTCTTGCATTCGTGCTTCACCCTCGTCATGCAGCTAGGCATGAAGCTCGGCCAGGCAGCGGTGACGCTGCCTCATCTCAGAATTACTCTTCCCAAAGCATTATGTCCCAGGGGTGTTTAGAATCCTCTCAGAGGAAAATTAAGTGCAATATAAGATTCTTTACAATTTGCTGGATTTGATGGGAAAATAGGATTAAATAAACTTACCCTAGAGCTCTGATTTAAAACCTCTCCTGTTGTGCAGCGCATTTCCCTTCCAGCTACAGTGACATCTCCTGGAATGGCTTTAAACTTTGAATAATCTCTGATATTTTTCATCAGCCACTGGTCCTCCTGGGGTCACAACTTCTCTCACAGGCTAAAACTGGTCAGTACTTCCTTCAGCAGGAGAAAACCATGAGCACAAAACGGAAGGTGCTGTGCAGCAGCAAGTACTCCTGCTTCCCTGGCAGGCTGAGCACTAATGGAGGTGATCTCTCCCAGTGCATCTATAGACTGACATCTTGATAATTTCTGCTGTTCATTTTTACAAAAGCAGTGCTGTTAAATGCCATTTTCCAACTAGATTCTTGCACGCAACCCACCTCAGTCCCCCAGCAGCTCCGCCCAGACAAAGCTGTACTTTTCTGTTCCCTGCTAGCAGAGAACGTGGCCAATTTGAGCGTGTATTTCAGGGCCAAGATGATTTCACAGAATCACAGAATCACCAGGGTTGGAAAGGACCTCTGGAGATCAGCTAGTCCAACCCTCCTGCCGGAGCAGGTCCACCTACAGCAGGTTGCACAGGATGGTGTCCAGGCAAGTTTGGAATGTCTTCAGAGTCGGAGACTCTACCACCTCTCTGGGCAGCCTCTTCCAGTGCTCTGCCACCCTCAAAGTCAAGAAGTTCCTCCTCATGTTTAGATGGAACTCCACATACCCCATGTAATGAAGACACTTTTAATATCCCGAAGGGCACTATTTTGAAGGTGTCTTCAGAAATCAGGGAGGATGCCAGCACTTCTGCAGGCAGAAAGTCCATCCCAGTGCCGACCACCAGGATGTCCTTGGACTCCAGCTGCCTGGGCAATGTCAAGGAGCAGTGGGCTGTGCCCCGGGAGGTGTTGGGGAGCAGGCAAACAGGGCCCCCAGCAGCAGGGTCTGCTCAAAGTGGACAGTCAGCAGGTTCCCTATGCCAGCTGATGGAGAGGACAGAGCAGAGCACTCCACAGGCCGAACCTCATTATCTGGTCTGGAAAACGAAGCTGGAAGAAGGTACTGCAACAAAAATCAGTCTGTGTCTACAAGAAGGGGATTAAAAAAATTCTCGTACAGAGTTGTAGGTTTGGATCCTATGCTTTCAGCATCCCTCTTCAGCATGTTCTTCCCCAGCATGGCTGGCAGGAACCTAAGGGAGAGCCCATCACGTGGCAGGGTAAAGTTCCTTGGTGGACTGCCTATTGTCTATGGTACTGAGTCCTGCTGCGGCTGCTGTAGAAAACCCGTCCGTTCACAAAGGGCAGGTGGCTGTGTAATGAGCATGGTCCTAACCCAAATCCTTGCTGAGCCCTCACCCGTAGACCAAGGGGAATCCATTCAGAGCAAATGGATAGTCAACTTCCAGTCTAAAGCTTGCATCTATGCGTTACAGGGCAAAAATTATTGCTACCAACAGCTGGATGTAGGAGTCCCTCATTTGGCACATTCCTCTAGCATAATTCAGTAGATGCAAAAACATCCAATAAATCCCAGACTGAAGACTTATTTTAATCCAAAGAAGCTGCTTATTCCCATGAAACAAAGGAATTAAAATTAATTTTAACCCCAGGACAGAAGGAAAGATGGGAGTCATGAGACACGGAAGCTTTCTGAAGGTTCCAGGGAAAATCTGCCTTGGCAATCAAGAAGGATTCATTGAGAAGGCGCCAAGTCACAGGTAAAAAGGCAGCCCTCGTGGTCACGAGACACGCTGCGTCTGCAAAGCAGAACGTGGGTCTTCTGAGGCTGCCCCACGCTGTCGCCCACTGCGCTTGGAAGCAGAGGCATGGCATAAAATCTGTATTTGCTTGCCTTGGAACCAGACACAAGTGCTCTAAACCAGCCCAGCCAGCAGCACTGTGCGGGTTACGCATTTTGTGACAGCAAAAAGCAGCCACAGCCTATAACGCATTTTGTGAAACAGGTGAGCGTAAGTGCAGGAATGTCGCCGAAGGGGCAGCGGCAAACGTGCAGTATAGTTGCACAAAGGCAGCGCTGGGAAACACGTGCAAGCAGCAAAGCCATCAAGGTAGAGCACAGGAGGCAGAGCAGGCAGGAGATGTCTGGTGGATCCAGAACAGCCCTGCAGAATACGTGAGAAAGGTGCCTGCTGAAACCAGAGCAGGTCCCGGGCCCGAAAGTAAAGTGAACTATGCCAGAAGCACTCGAGGTGGGTTTTTTTGTGGCAGCACTGAAAAGCATGCAAACAGTAACAATGAGCAGGGAAAAACGAGGATGAAAGAAGTTGCCCGCTTTGGAGCCCCCTCTCCTCATGAGAGACTGCAGCCATCAGTGCTAACTATGCGGCTTTGGCTCCAAGACGCTGAATACCCCTGGCTGATGAAGGCTTATATTGCTGAGTACTAATTGTTTGAATATGCAGAGACAATGACTGATGCCAGAATGAGGATTACAGAATGGCTGAGGTTGGAAGGGGCCTCTGGAGATCGTCTAGTCCCACCCCTGCTCACAGCAGGTTCAGCTACAGCAGGTTGCTCGGGGATGTAGCCGTGGGGGTTTTGAGTATCTCCAAGGATGGAGACTCGGCAACCTCTCTGGGCAACCTGTTCTGCTGCCTGACCACCCTCACTAGAAAAAAAAAAAACCAGCCTCTTTTTCTTATGTATACACAGAATTTCCTGTACTTCACTTCACTTGTCGGCTCACTGGGCAGAGCAGAGCCAACCACCCCATCAGGTGTTCCTACACACAGATGCGCTCTGCTGGACCCGCTCCAGTACGTGCATGCCCATCTTATACTGGGGGAGCCCAGGAATGGGTGCAGCACTCCAGATGTGACGATGATTAAGAATTAACCATCAGTAACCTGCGTCATCAATGAATGTCAGCCTAGCAGCGTGCTGTTCTGAAACCAGCCTGATTTATCAGTGTTTTAAACACTCCCGTATCGCAGTGACTGCTCTGTTCCCTAACTACTAACTCCCCCTCTCCCTCTGTGTTGTGGAATTTAGATAATTCCACAGACAGATAAAGTCTCTGTGCTCAAAGAACAATTAAGACTGGCTTTGCTATCCTGTGCAGCCCAGGAGAGGGGAGACTCGCCTGGCCAGCACGGGATGCAGATAAGGAGGGAGCCCTGTGTAGGCAGGACAGCCCTGCTTTTCCTCAGCGAAGACAAGATAACAGGAATCTGTGTAGTTTTTGTTCTTGGAAGGCTATCGTGCCTGATGACTGACCTCTGCCTCATTCCCTGTGAAATGCATATTACAGTTGACACCATATGCTAATGAAGATTACAGAGATCATGCTAAACATATATGATTATAGAACTTGCCTCTCCACCCAAATCATACTATGCGTCACCTAGGGAAGGGAAACCTCAGAATTTTGGGACAGAAAAAAATGACTGTTAAATTGGGAGAGGAGGATCGCGATACCCGATGGAGCAGTTGATAGTCTGCATTCTCTTCCTCCATCCCCGGCAGGGTCACCTTCTTGCCTAAGCGCTGCGCCTTTCACCCGCTGGTGAATGGTACCCCCGGGCTGTTGTACTATTGTTATTTTTGCTAGCTAGCAAAACCTTTTAATCTATTAACCTTAATTAGTAGTGCTGTTGTAGTCAGTGAATATATCAACAGCAATATCGAATCTGTTCTGTCTCTCTCAGTAAAGTAACTAATTTCAATTTTTGTGAGTCTGACTCAGTGAACGTCCTTTGCTGGGACTCCGATAGACAAATCAGTGGATGTCCTGGGACTCTGACAGACAAATATCAAGACTACACTCCTTTTAATGTGACACATATATATATATATATGCTTTCAGTTGCAACAACACTTAAGCCTCAAGGCTTTTGCGAGTTAGGCTGTTGTTATTACTGGTACTTGACGAAAAGCGAAGCCGATGCGGCGTGGGGAGCCAGCCAAGGCTGCTCCAGAAGCCGGGGCAGAGGCAGGAGCCCGGCATCCAGCTCCTTCTGCACGAGCCCATCGTGGAACAAAGACACTCATTAAATGTACTGATCTGGATTTGATAAAATAACCCCAGCTCATATTCAGGTTATGAATGGCTTTTTTTTTTTTTTCTTTTTTTTTTTTTTAAGTTCACAGGCCTGCAAGAGCTAACAGGCCTTGTCTAACTGTCAAAGAGCTCATTTTGCCGGCAGCGCAGCCCTTCATGCCAACCATTACCTCATCTAAATTCAGGGAATAGACGTTCCTGACACTCCCCTCTGCACCAGTATCAAGGCTGGTGATTTTTTCAAAGGGAAAAAAAACCTACTACGACTAAGAAGCAAGCTGTAAGGCAGGCAGAAATCCTTCCATTCCTGCTTTCAATCAGAGTGCATCTGCTCCGACGTTTGACAGAGCGAGCCGCTGAGTTTGCTCCTATCCGTTCTGCTCTTGGGACAGACGCTGCTCGGTAAAAAAAAAAAAAAAAAGAATAACTTNNNNAAAAAAAAAAAAAAAAAAAGAGGAACTCAGCCCGGCTTTGCAACTGCAGATGAAATCCAGAGTGTGCCAAGGGTAACATGTGCTAAACGCAAGGCGAGGAAACGCTGCCGAAGAGCTGCCCGCCCCAGCAAGCCGGGGCTCCCAAGTTGGGAAGGGGCCGGGCGCTCTCCGGCAGCAGCAGCGTGGGGATAAACAAACACAGCACAAACAGAGGGGTAGGCACTCTGCATTTTGTCTGCATACAGGAAAAAACATCTTTTTAAAAATAAAATTTTTAAAAAAAAACCACCAAAACTTAAACCCGCAGCTTGGGGCTGGGGTTTTCTTTTTTTTTTTTTTTTTTCCTTTTTTTAAAAACAGCAAACTATGCTATTTATAAAATCCTCGGATGGTCAAGCTGAGGCGTCTGCTGCAGAGGCTCAGTTGCTCCTGGGAGGAGAAGCAAGGCGACCGCAGCCTCTTCTCCTCCCTGCACTCAAGCGCTCGGGGTTCTCCTGCAGTTGAGGCGGTCGGAGCAGGCGGAGCGGGAAGGGGTCTGCTTGGCTCGCCAGGCACCGTTCCTGTGAGAGCAGGGTAAAGCCTCCCAACAACTGGGGTAAAAATAGACACTTCACTCGATCCTGACCAAAAGGCCAAGAGAAAAGGCCATCTAATCCCCACACTCTTCATGCCAAATCATTCCAGCCGCTCAGGACCCACGCTGGCCTTTCAAGCAGATTTTCAATGTTAAAAAAACCCCCAACCCTAAACTAAAAACATCACCGGTCATAAAAAGACTGAAATGCACTGACATTGCCACAATCCACTGGAGCTGGATTCTGCATCTGGGTTCAGGGCGTTCCAGGGGAAATTTTAAGTTTTGGCAAACTTGAACCCGCGTGGTAGCAGCGCCCCGTCCTCCCTGCGACTCTTCCCCAGCCACCCCACCGAGCCCCCGCCGGGCTGGGGGCTGCCTGGACGGGGGCCACCGGGCTCCACCCTCCCCACCCAGCGACGGGAGGGAGGGAAACACAACGCTGCAGTTACGAAAACCAAGCCCGACTTTGAATTCGTTTTGCAAATTTAGCAGCCTGAGATGATTGCTAACACGTGGGGTTTTGGTTTGTTTTTTTGGTTTTTTTTTTTTGAAGGGCAGAGCCCACATTGTTGCCTCTGGCTCCGGAAGCCCCTGGCCCGCTCTCTGCTGGGCGTGGGGAGGGATCGCCCTGTGCTCGTCCTGCTCCTCCACTTCTCTGCCAGCAGCTGCTGCGTGGAACTGCCGGGGAGAGGATGCCCGGCCATGGGAACCTTCAGCCAGCCTCCCTACAGCTGGCCTTGCTGCCCAGAAGCTCTCATCTGAGAGGAACTTGGGGGTGTTGGTGGATGAGAAGCTCAACGTGAGCCATCGATGTGCACTCACAGCCCAGAAACCACCAGCATCCTGGGCTGCATCAGGAGAAGTGACCAGCAGGGAGAGGGAGGGGATTCTCCCCTCTACCCCGCTCTCCTGAGACCCCACCTGGAATGCATCCACCTCTGGAGCCCCCAATATAAGAAGGACATGGACCTGTTGGAGCAGGTCCAGAGCAGAGCCACAAAGATGATGAGAGGGTTAGAGCACCTCTGCTATGAGGACAGGCTGAGAGAGCTGGGAATGTTCAGCCTGGAGAAGAGAAGGCTCTGAGGAGACCTTATAGATATAGACCTTATGTATAGATATATAGACCTTATATATACTTTCCAGTATCTAAAGGGGGCCTTCAAGAAAGCTGCAGAGGGACTTCTTCCAATGACATGTAATGATAGGACAAGAAGTAATGGCTTCAAGCTGGAAGAGTGGAGATTTATCATAGAATCATAGAATCACTTGGGTTGGAAAAGACCTTCAAGATCATCGAGTCCAACCATAAACCTATGCCAAAAAACCACCCCTAAACCATGTCCCTCAGCACCACGTCTACCTGTCTTTTAAATACCTCCAGGGACGGCGATTCCAGCACCTCCCTGGGCAGCCTGTTCCAATGCTTGATAACCCTTTCGCTAAAGAAGTTTTTCCTACTATCCAACCTAAACCTCCCCTGGCACAACTTGAGGCCATTTCCTCTTGTCCTGTCGCTTGTTCCTTGGGAGAAGAGACTGACCCCCACCTCGCTATAACCTCCTTTCAGGTGGTTGTAGATTGATAAGGTCTCCCCTTATGTTGAATATCAGGAAGAAATTTCTCACTCTGAGGGTGGTGGGACACTGGAACAGGTTGCCCAGGGAAGCTGTGGAGGCCCCATCCCTGGAAGTGTTGAAGGCCAGGTTGGATGGGTCTTTGAGCAACCAAGTCTAGTGGGAGGTGTCCCTGCCCATGGCAGAGGGGTTGCAACTAGGTGATCGTTAAGGTCCCTTCCAACCTAAACCATCCTATGATTCTATGATTACATTTTGCACAGCAGCATCCGTGAACCAAACAAGACTGCACCTACTGCATCCCTTTCTTTGTCACCTTCTAAGTGAAAAATAAAGAAATTGCACGTTCTCACCCTTCTCCCAGCTCCTACACAGGGTGCCTGCCGCTCTGACTAAGCTTTGGGCGCTTGCCCAACACCAGACACAGACTGAATTTCTCCCTTACCTCTGCCAGCCTTGTGCCAGGTGGGAAGTGGACCCTGATTTGTGAGGCTTAGAAAACAGACTGGAAAGGGTATCGGCATTAGCAGACTTTCAATAGAAAAGGAGCAGAGACATACCCTGCCCCTGCCACGTGTTGTCTGCGGGGAGGAAAGTCGAGCTGACATGCCAACAGCATCTGGAAGGACTGTCCTCAGATGATTTACTCTTCATGTTATCTGCATACGGGAAAAGCATCTTTTTAAAATAAAAACAAAACAAAAAAACAACCCCCAAACCTAAAAGATAATCGCATAAGTATAGTCACATTATTAAAACCAATTAATCATGCCTTTATCTGCTGGCTATGTCATGATGCCTGGACGTTACACAATTCAAGCCACACATTAATCTATGCTGCTCATCACAGTGGATTTATTAACGAAAGCTGGACGAGGACACTACACGCATACGTTATTAAAACCAACCCACTCAGGAGCGGCTACGCTAACAATATTCAGAGATGTAAACTTTCGACACACGTATCTCTTGGGGATGTAAGAAGGGAGCTGCAGTTCCTGCAGAACAAAAGCTGCATCTGGTGTATCCAGCCCCAGCTCCTACTGGCTTCAGTGAGAAAGGTTCTGCTCGCTCAGAAATCCCTAATTACCAAATGAGTTACTCTAAGAAAGAGCACAGATGAGAGAGCTGCTGGAGGGAAAAGAAGAGTTAAAGTTTTTCTGGTGGTTATTTTCAACTAAAGCAAGCAGAAGGATTCACATGCCTCCCTGAATGACTCCCTTTAGCCCCTTTCTAAAGCCTGTACGTAACAGACTAGTGTTTTCTTAATTTCTTTCATGCACAACAGATTTTCCTTCACATCTCTGATTTTTTCCTTCCTTCCTTTCGCCTAAAGAACTCCTTTGTTTATGCAGTTTTACTCTGTATCAGCTTGATTTTTCGCTGCATAAATGCAGACGTTAGCAAATATTTCTCCCTGTACTTGTACATTAGGAACTGCTTCAATCCACTGATGTAGCGTTGGAAAATAGATGATAAAATGCGGCATGTATTATATTAACTACCCTGTTCGGCTTTAGAAGTGAATTTCAGCGTTCTGGCTTACACTGCATGTGCTGTTTTGTGCATGGATGTCTACCTATAGGTATTTATGCTTGCCCGTAGCATCTCTAAAAGATTCAGGACCACACTTTGCATTCATCAGCCGGTTGGACCTGCAGGCAAATTTGAGTTTTTGGTCGGCAGAGAGTGTGTGAAGCAGGAGCGCTCAGAGCCCGGCGCTGAGAAGGACTGACAGTTGCAGCGAGGCAAAGGGAAAGCCAGAAGCGAGGCTCAAGATTGATGCAACACCAGAAGATGCTCCGTCCTTCTCAAGGCCATGCGTGGACAGGCTCAAGCTGGAAACCCCTCGCCGCGCTGCAGAGGAAGCTGCTGGCTAGGCAGCCTCTAACAGGGCCTCTCCGACCTGCGTGTTTGCTCCCTCTCTCGCTCTGAAATTCTCTGAATTTGTCGGTCATCAGAAGACAGCAGAAATCTTCTGGGTGAGCAAACCTAACAGAGAAAGAATTTACTGCGGAGGCACTATGTTTTTTATTTATTTATTCCAAGATGAGATGCAAGTTTGGAAAGCGCTCAATAAAACATCCTGATGTCACTCCTTGAAATGCTGGTAGCGCTGGATTGCAGATGCGAGCAAGCTCTGCAAGGGAGAGTGACTAATGAAATGTGGTTCCAAGGGAAAAGACCCATATGTAAGCAATGAGAGTACTTTTAAGCCAAGCATCTAGAAAAGCAACAGAAGGATTCAGATGGAACTCCAAAGAGAGACCACTCACCTAACTCCCTGGACAGCTCTGATAACGTCCCAAAGGTCACAGGACAGGATTTTACTTCTGCAATATCCCATGTTCCTGCATTTAAAAAGCAAACAAACAGTAACCCAAAATGTGATATCACATTCATAGCTGGCGACTGCAGTTTCTACCTGACGCTCCCAGTCTCATTACAGCCCTTCCATCTTCTCTCCATCCCAAGCCACTGCTGCTCCTGGAGGAGAATCAGGCAAGGAGAAATTATCTTCTATGGAGAGAGCCCAGCCCGGTCACTATGTACACCTTCTCAGCCCCTCAGAGTGCACGTCATGCCAGCATGGCCCTTCTCTGGACTTAATCAAATTCCTCACTCATCTGAACTGATGTCCCCTTTATGCAAAATTGGCAGAAGTTGTCATCGTGTATCAGCTTGGAATTTGGCCTTTTGAAAGCATTAGCGTAAAAAATGGTACTAATGTCCTCCCCCCATCAACCCTATACTTTGCAAAAAAAAGACATGAGAAAGTAACTCAGGTAGGGGCAACCTAAGACCATTTTCTGAATCACCGGAGTACTGGATTACTGCTACTGAAGGCGAGTCATCATACGGCCTTATATACCAATCAATCCAGCCATCAAGCTCAATTAATCAGCAAGATTGTGATGAAAATCAAATGCTTTTGAAAATCACCCAAAAAGCAATAGTAACCGCTTTAACTTAACTCGTAACTCTCCTGCCCCACCAAGAAGTCAGGAAGAGAGATATAAAGGAAGATACAGAGGTCCAGTTACTACCCAGTTATTAATAACTGATATTGCTCTAGAATCTGCAGTATCACCCACAATAGAAATACAACATGAAACATAACTTTGCCATAAAAATTAAACCATAATGGAAACGAAGTCATCTAATACCAGTGAGAGAGCTGACACTACCGTCTCCTAATCTCTGGCCTAATGGCCTGGCACTCTGTCCCTTCACTGCTTTAAAGGCATCTCAGGTTTTAGAGACGCAGTTACCCATCTCCAGCTTATGTTACACAGAGAATGTCCCAACATTCTGGGACATTCTGGGACCCAGAAGTACAGCTGGGACCCAAAGTAGCTCTAAATGACCTTGTTTGGACACCAACAAGGGGTGAATGAGCTGGGAAGCTGGGCAAACTGTGTAGGTACAGCAAACTGATTTAGGAATGCCCTACCTCATACTGCTTGGAAACACACAGATAGACCCTGAAGCCTAATTCTGACCACGTGAGCATCCTCGGAAGGAAAGGCTTTGATCCCTTTGGAAAGGAACCAAATACTAAATACCTGTGGATAGAAAACAACTTGCACCCAACAGGTAGTCTGCAACACAGAAGAAATTCCTGCCATAAAGACCCCTCTTTTCACATTGCTGGAAAATAAACGACAGCTAGCAGGGTTCAAAGGAGGTGGACAACACTAGGTGTGTGCAGGACAAATGTTGGTGGGACTGTACCCTGCTGGACACAGAAATTCATGAAGCTTTCCCTCTTCAATGCTTCAATGTTGACACTCACCCATATTGGAGAACACATCCTCTTCTGACCAGGAGGGCACCCATTCTTCCCGTATGGCTCCTGAGCCTTTCAGCGTGGTCCCACACTCTGCCTTGGCAACGAGAGCACCTTTTCCACCGCCAGTGGTGTCCTCTGTGGGTGGCCGCACAGCTCCCTTCTCATCCCAGTCAAAGGCTGGCTCAGCCACCGAGCTACCCAGGGGTGCTCTGCTGGGGTCTTCTCAGGAATAAACATTATCACAGAATCATCATTATTTTTAATTTCAACGAAGAGTTGGTACAGGGGAAACAACAGACCAAAGCCTGATGTAAATGCATTGGGTGTAATGGCTATATTCCAGCTGAAATTATTTACAGATACGACAGTAAAGCAGAGCCCCTGGGATGGGACACTGAAGCAGCAAACGTGAAGGCCATGTGAGGAGGGCACCACACAGTGCAGCGATGAGCCCCACTGGAGGTGACGCCACACTGCAGAGGCCTTGGGCATCCCTCCCTGAACTGCAAGGGTGGCTCAAGGCCTCCAGAGTCCAGCTGAGAACCCAGAGCAGTAAAGGGAGAGAAAAAGGACAGCAGGACCGCCAAGGAAAAAGAAATCAAACCTCTTGAATGTTGGTAGTTCAAGATTGCTACAGATATCAATACCAGGCATATGACTATTATAAATAATAACAATTACTTCCAACATCTTTTCTTCCTAAGGACTCCCAAAGCACTTTATGACTCCATTTTCTTGTGACTCTGATGGGGAGGGCACCATTTCTGACATCAACCCCACCTTCAGACACCTTAATGATGATGCTGCTTCTTCCCTGCTAAGAAACAGCAATCAGCACTTGGCAGTGTTAGGGCTTCTGGAACAGGTTGCCCAGGAAAGTTGTGGATGCCCCATCCCTGGAAGTGTTCAAGGCCAGGCTGGATGGGTTTTTGAGCAACCAGGTCTATTGGGAGGTGTCCCTGCCCATGGCAGAGGGGTTGGAACTTGATGATCTTTAAGGTCTCTTCCAACCTAAGCCATTCTATGATTCTTCCTGGAAGAGCACATTTCACTGCTCTGTAAAGATTCATACTAAACAGGACCACCATGATCGCCTGGTTGAGCCTCCTGCACAACCCAAGCTCCAGGACTTGCACCAAGAGCTTCTGCCACTTCAACTGTGACTTTGCTGAGCTCCCTTGCCCTGGGCCAGCAAAGCATGTAATGCCTGCACGGGCTTAGTGTTAAACCATGCGTGGTTAACCTTCTGCACGTGCAGCTGGCACCACCGATGCCAACAGGCCAACTTACACGAATAAAGCCAAATGTGGACCCATCTATTTTGGTGGTGAGCATTGTGTTGTCTCCAATTTTAGTAGAGCATGAGACCACTTTAAAACGGTCTTACTGCAGACAGTGCACCAACACCTACATTCATCCAGCTGTGTCCTCCAATCCCAAACTTCCATCTTAGCTTCTAAATTACTCTAGTATATTAAACGTACAGGTTTGTCTATTATATTAGTAATTTTATCACAGATAATGAAAATGTTTCCAAATGGCCTAATTCCATGACCTGCTTTCATACAGTGGTTATAATAATTACAGAATCACAGAATGTTAAGGGTTGGAAGGAACCTCTAGAGATCATCTGGTCCAACCCCCCTGCCAGAGCAGGTCCACCTACAGCAGGTTGCACAGGATGGCGTCCAGGCAGGTTTGGAATGTCTCCAGAGTCAGAGACTCCACCACCTCTCTGGGCAGCCTGTGCCAGTGACAATTAGTAGAAATGTATATAGGCATAAGTGCATGGCAGACACTTTGAAATCTGCAGAGGAAAAATGTGGGGTGAGCACAAAGCATTGTTTCACTTTATCTCATTAGGACAAGAGTATATACCCCCTTTATAGCTTTTTACACTGGGCAGGCCTGGATTAAAGAACCAGTTTGGAACTGAGCAAATTACACAGGTTTTTATACGTCCGTTATCAGAAGACGTCTTCTGTCAAGTCACGCAAAAGTAACTAATCCACGTTACCACCAGACCTTTAGCAGATCTCAGATCTAATAGACATTTGCTTTCAAAGTCCTATGGGTAATACCATGTGTTTAAATGAAAGCCCAGAATAAAAGGCAAGCGCCTAAGTAAGAGCTCCCAAAGCTGTCTTTTCCTAAGCAAATAGCCTAAGTCCGTGCAAAGATTTTATTGCTGAATGACAAACAAAGTGAACAGAAAGATGCTGGGAATTGAGACGGGGTGAGAAGCCCAGCCAGACCACGTGTGTAAACTCAGCCTGTACATTTACCTTTTTGTTTCAGCCTTTCCTTCCTTAAGTGTCTCTTTTCTCGGCTGCTGATCTTGGTCTGCCAAACTCCTGCAACACAGAGCAAAGTTCATTTTTAAGCTAGCAAGAAACTTCCTTTACTGCCTTTATTACCAAGGTAAATAGCTACCTGATAGTTTCTGATTCTGGCTGTAAGAGTGGCGCCGTGCAGCATCTCCCTGTGCGCAGCCTTTGCTGTCTCTGCAGAAATGCCTTATGTAAGAAATCCCCGTCACAAACCTGCCTGTCGTGTGTCCTGACTCATGTAACTGCAAATATTCTTCTGTCCTTTGTGTCAGTCTGCTGTGACACCCCTTTCCCTCGGGGCAGATGTCACAACAGAGTATCAACTGCCTTGTACGTCTTGACAGCAGAAAGAAGCTAATGAAAATCTTAACTGTCAAGCAAGGCTTCAATTTACTGATTTCCGCCAGCCCTGAACATATCCTAAGACTTGTTCTGCGATGCGGACACCCTCTGCCACGCAGCTGATTTCCACATGCTTTCGTTCACACCGATGGGGCCATGTTCTGCCTCCATCCATGCTCTCCATCCATGCTCTCCACGACCCCAGAAGTCAGGGGAGGGACTGGCACAAATGGTTAATAAAGCCAAAAACACAGTCCACGGATTTCGCTTGAGAAAACCATCTTCTTTCCCTGAACCATCCCTGAATAATTCCCAGCCCATTCAGCTGGCTCATCCACTCAAAAAAACAAATATCCACTTGAAAGAAGCCTCAGCTATTTCCCCTTCTCCTCCGGCAGCCTTGCAGGCACTCCGCTCCCGACACAAGGGCCCACAGGAGGACCCTGGTCCAACAGCAGCCAGGACTCCTCTTGCTCTCACCAATCACACTAATCACACTATAATCTTTCAAACCTGGAAAAGCTTAGAATTTGTTGTTTTCAAGATGACCCTTGGTGGGGGGAGGTGGAAGGGGGCTCATGGGACGATGCGTTGTGTTTTCCAATGAAATTCTAGCTGCCTGAGACTTGCTAGCCTCTGCCAGATTTCTCTGCAGATTTGCCTGTAACCGAAGATCTTGGCTCTGTCCGTGGGCGTGCTAGAAATGGGCTGTTTATCGCCCCAGCGCCTTCACTGGCCTCAGCCACGGGTATGACAACATGCTGCCCGGGAAGACTGTGGTTTTGGCGGCGTATCAGCGCGGCAGAGGCCACAGGGTGAGAGTGAGAGCGTGAAGACAGGACCCTGCTACCTGGTGAACCTCTGGCCTCTTCAGAGATCCTTCCTCATCTGCAAATTTGCCATCCCTGTGAGCGCAGCAAGGACTGGAGAGGCGCGGCAGGAAAGCGCGTGGTCCCTGTCCGCGTTGTTACACGTAGTAAGGAGCAGATGATAGAAATAAGTCTCAAACTGGCAATTTTTCCCAATAAGTCAGGACAGTAGAATAGTAGAGAAGACTTCCCTTTTGAAATATTTAATCCCACAGTATTTTTCGGTAATACAAATCAGACGGAAGGAACAGATCTTTTTTTACCTTCCTCCTCTTGCAGTTTGTCTTTTTCCACAGAAAGGTCTTCTGGTACCTCCTTGTCTAAGCACTGGGCTTTCCTCTTCTTCTTTGGCTACAGTATACAGGAGATACATAGGAGAAAGATAAAACAGGTATTTGTTATATTTCATCATGAAGAAAACAAAGAGTCAGGGCAATAGTTTTGCCATAGAGACCACATGGTGGTGCTCAGGAGACCAGTAGGTCGCTCGAGTCTTTTAAGTGGGTGCAAAAGTCTTCATGAGCAGATTTTAGTGCTAACTCCAAACCAATGAATGCTGTAGCTTTTGGCCTACAAAATTTGCCTTATCTGCTAGGCTAGAAAGCTCACGCTTTAATTCAGGCACCTGCTGTATAGTAAGATTTGCATTCCTCATTCCTAAGGCCTAATATTCTTCCAATAAAGGAGGAAAACCTAAAGTTATTTACCCCCTTTACAATCAGCAATGCTGAAATCAAGAGTTAGGACATAACCAAAATCCACCGTGGAACAGCCTATGGTAAATGAATGTATCTATAGTTTACACTAATCTGAAAGGGCGTAGCAGTGGCCAAGGCCATTTTCATATGGTTTGATGAAATATAGCTAACCTTAAGTGGTCAATTTTGAATGTTCTAGTTTTAACACAGCAGTTCTTGACTTTTCCCAGGTGGGATACCCCTGCCAGGCACACGCTTCCCTGCCCAGGCTGGGGAGGCTGCTCGTCACTTGGAAGTGTCTGTAAAGCACAGACACTTTCCTCCACGCCAGTACAAGTGCTCAATGCCCAAGAGAAAACCCTCGCCCAGACCCAAGGAAATGCCTCGTGTCAGAGCTGGAACTGAAATACAGGAGATCCCAGCTCCCACTTCTGGGCTTAGACCACGAGACCGTCCCACTTGTGACAGTGACAAGCACCACAGTGTGACTGTGCCAGTTACTCAGTCTCATGTTCCTAAGTCATCTCTGAAGTGCTCCAACAACAGGAACAGTGGATTATCTTTAAAAAGGACAACCAAATAAGGAACATTCTTAAAACACGTGTGTCTTGAAAGATAATAATAATAATAACAAACTCTAAAACTCGTACTGGTACCTTCAGGAGCTTTTTCTCTCTGGTGTTGGCTGATGTTATAAGCTGGCCATTCACTGGAACCTAGAAGATGGACAATAAAAAATGTGTTATGGAATATACACGAGCATGTGTCTGTGCATGTGTAACTATATATATGCATACAATTATTTTAATACATTCCTGTAATACATATGATAGGCTGAAAGACACAGCTAAATATCCGCCAGCACAAATCTGGGCTAGAATTTGTGGCCTTGTTCCAATTTGAGTTAATTTATTCCAAATTAATTAGCGTTAGCTAAGCCTTTATGAATGTAAATCCAGAAACTCCACATAGATTTATTCCAAAGCAGACATATTTGTGGTTTATCCTAAGATTTGTCTAGGATCAAAGTTGTTTTTCAAATAGGGTAAGCCTGTCTTAAAAAAGCAGGATAGGCAGGAGAAGGCTTATTTTAATTCTTGTTTACTGGTTGGGGTGGACCTTGTGTTCCCCCTCAAGTGTGTCCAACCAACTACAAGAACAGCTTTTATCCTGCCTAGACCCTATAAAGTAAACCGCAGAAGTTTAAGGACTTTTCAAACTACAGTTTGATTAATGTCGTGGCTGTCTCAGCATTTCGCTGGCAAACGCCAGCCTCCAGCTAGAGGGGTGGGAGGGTGTAAACCTGCTGCTGAGACAGCAGGGGCTGTGCCAGCAGCGGCATCCAAGAGAAGGTGGACTCCCCTTCCACAGGTGCCTCTGTTTCCCCCCCGACACACGCAGGAGCGCATCGCTGAGCGGACGGCGTTCCTCTCTCTTTGCCCGGGTTGTCGTCTTTGCACAATGCAACCCCAGTCCGATGCTGCCCAGGTCTCCTTCAGTCCTGTCATGGCCCAAAAGGGAGCTCCTCCCCCCCACCTTGGGACTAACGACCAAGTTCGTGATCCCCTTGGACAGAATTAAGGTGAAACGACACCAGCCGACCAATTTTATGATTTATTAATACAATGACTCAACAACAACTACAGAACTAGAAACAATATAAGGCATATAAGGCATATAAGTATAAGGCATAAGGCAATAACTCACTGACAACTACTTAACAGGATAACATGGATTGGAAAATTAAGTCCCGTGCAATAAGTTTCTAAGGGGAAAGAGAGAAGGAGACAGAGAGAGGTTACAAGAAGAGGAAGAGAGATAAGGGAATCATAGAATCATAGAATCACTTGGGTTGGAAGAGACCTTCAAGATCATTGAGTCCAACCATAACCTACACTACCAAAAACACCACTAAACCATGTCCCTCAAAAAAAAAAAAGAGATATCACCACCCGCGGATCCAGCGGCGTCCCGTTGGTCCTCTTCACTTCTGGCATTTCGGTGTGGGGGTCCCCATTTGAGTTCCTTGTGGTACCGTTTTTATACGGTTCCAGTCCCAAAGTTTTTGCCCAGTGTCAGGAAACATCTGTTCAATGATGGTAGATGGGGCCTGGTTTGGCAAGCTCGTCACGTTCTAGCGCCATTGTTCGGCAACAGGCAAAACCATGGGGCGTGAGAGAGGAACTAGCTGTCCTGTCCCTGCAGAGATGGGTGTTGATATTTGCTTCCTTTGTGATTATTGCCAATTATGCTCCTGAGTCTGCGGGCGATGATAATCAATCTTCAAAGTTGCACCCTTCCAGGCAAAGAGATGTTTAAGGCAAAACATATCTGTCCGCCGTAAGTCCCGTCAGACCTAGAGCTCGGAGCGGGGGGGCCTGACCCAGGCTGTCACCATCATCCCTGATCCATCCTCCACCTCCTGGAGCGAGGGCTGACAGCGAGCCAGGGCGATGCCTGGTGGGTGAAGGCAGCCCTGCAGGGAGCAAAACCCCCAGCTGCAGCCCAGAGCCATCCCCTCACCATCAGGAGGCAGCGGGCACCCTTGGAAAAGCCGGTGATAAAGGGTCTTCAGGTGCCCCCGGTCCTCTCCGAGGATGGAAGACTGCTGATGCTTTTTTCCAGCCCCTGCTCCTCCTCCCCGCCCTCAGATGTCATCTCTGTCCCCGGAGACACTGTGGCAGTCGAACCACACGCAGGTGGAAGATGCAACCTGCTGTGATGCAGCTGCAGAGGAGCGGTACCCACTCTGCGCCGTCACAGGGCTGAAGCATAACATGTGCAATTAATGAAAAAGAGAGAGAGAAATCGGCACGCTCCACAAAACTGCGCGGCAAATCATGAAATCCAAAATCGGGGGGGGGGGGGGTGTTAATTTAAAAAAAAAAAAAAAAAGGCTTATTGTGTGGCCGCATCCCTTTGGGCGACAGGGGCATCACCCCAGACGTGAGAGGCAAAGGCTAAGAGCCACCTTGCGACGGGCGAGATGACAGCCCTCATACAGCCACAGGCGGACACAAGGAAGCTCTTTTCCACAGTGCAACAAGTTGTTTGTGCTCTCCCAAAGGCACTCCAAAATAGCGTCGGGACTTGAAGCAGCTTCTTCCAAGAGATGAACCGGTTATTTCTTAGACATCCAAAACAGAAAGAAAAATCTCTGCTGAGGTTTGCAATTATTAGTTACCAGCAAATAAAATCCTGTGAGTGATTGCCCTTGCCTGTCCTCCGCAAACCCAGCAGGGCTGAAGTCCTTCCACCTCGTAATGCTTAGTTCTTTGGTATTTTGAAGGTATTTTAGCACTATTTTTCACAAGTCTCAGAAAGGTCTGGTTTGACGTGCATGTTAAAGACAGCACGACAGGCATCTGCACACTGGCAAACGCTTTGCCCTTGGAGGTGCCTGCGTGGAAACCCAGACCAGTTACAAACTGGTGGTGTACACGGGTGTAGCACGGGCCCAGCAGACCGATGTTCCAACTGAGCCCCCACCATTACTCGGAGGAGGAGCCCCAAAATCGCAGGCTTTGCAACGTGCCACTCTGAACACAAAGACAACACTGATTCTGGGCCTTCCAGGAAAGCACCACAGAAACAGGAGCCAAAATACCTGCCTAATTACATCAGTCATTCCACCAGCTTCAAACTGGAAGATTAAACCAAGCGGTCCACATCCCCTTTGTCTCCCTTAGTTGTCATTTGGTATTTTTACAATTATGTAATTTAAAATTACATTCTTCTGAACATCCACTAGCGAAACAATGACTTCTGTGTTAAAAGCCAGCAACGTTTTGTAATAGTTAACAAGTTTGGTTTTTCCCACAGGCAATTATCTCTCTTCCAAGACTCTCAGGTTCATTTACTAGAGGCACTCCATAAATCCCACTACAGAATAGACCATTTTCCATATCCTGCTCTGCTCAAGGAAAAACTCCCACTGCGCCTGCAGCAGGGAGGGAAGCAGCCTCTCACATAGCATGGGAGACAGAAGATACAAAATCAGGGGCATTTTGGTGAAAATTTAAAGCCTTTTAGCTAGGGAAGATCTTGAGCTTACATGATTTTCTTTCTCAGCATCTGCTTCTGTCCAATTAAACGTGTGAAAATACATATAGATCTTATTGAACAACAATTCCTATGCAATATAAAATGTTGGGGGGGGGAGCGTTCCACTATATGACACAGGACTTGAGGAAAATTGAATTTTATAGCACGAATACATGAAGGGATAGCTGGGGGAAGCCGCACAACATGTAAGCGCAATATTCCTCTCCAATCTCCGCAAAGCCTGGTGATTTCCCAGTTCTCCTGATGAGATCTTCAGCGTTTTCTAAAGGTTTTGCAAGTGAACCTCCCACACTGAGCCACTTTAAGCAAGACTGCCACCATCAGCAACAGAAAGGGCAGCGCCGGCGTAGGAAGCAAGGAGGAGGATGCTTTTTTGCCTTCTTTGAGACACACACAGAGGCGAAGAGACATCCTACCTCCTATTAGCCTCTCTTTACATCAAGATGCTTCTCCAGGCATGCAGGACCACAGGCAGAGAGAGGAGGAGGTGTCAAGATTAAGGACGTGCAACTGTCTTCTTCCCTGCAGGCTGCCACAAGCGAGCACAGCCCGAGGATGTACAGAGCCCTCACAGAGACAGGGAAAACTCCAGAGGGAAAATGTTGAGTGCAACAGAGAATGAGGGAAGATGCAAACTATATTGGCTCTGACAGACTCATCTCGGCTGGGGCAGGATCACGTTCCGGGACTTTCTCTCCATATAAATGCCAGCAAGCAAGAAGCTGGAAAAACCGCAGCACTTCGTTTTAATGCTTTGCCAATCTGACCGCTGTATACTTTCACCAGACAAGCACATTTCCCACTTAAATGATATTTCATCTGCTAGGTAAACATCCCTCTCTGTCTCCATCGCCGAGTAAGAGGTGAAAAATACACTGCTGACAGTCATTTACTCCATCCCAGGGGTCTTCATGCTGACTGACCGGCTATTCAGCCCTAAATACCCGCCTGGGACTCCTGAACCTTGCTGCATCCTTCCTAAGGAGCAGCTGAGTGCCAGGAAAACAGCCGACCTGGCCACTGACTGATGGTCACCAAATAGCCCACCACTCCAGGGATGCCCTTCTTTCAAACCTGGCGTATCTGCTGCTTCTCCATCATCCCTCAGTAACAGCAGTGACTCCCTTCAGCACCAAGTATTTTTACCCAGTTCAACTTCCTTTCAGCGGGAAGGTATTATTCTAGCCTGACCTTTTGTATTAAATCCTGCCTTTATCCAGCCCCTTTTCAGGCAGCGAGCCAGCTGAGGAACCCCACCCTACCCTATTCTTCCCTTTCGAAGCTTTTAGGATACGGATTAGTTATGCCTCTTTATCACGCTGCTTGGCCATTCTGAAAAAGAAAAAGGAATTTTCATGATTTTATTGCGCTTAATCTAATGGACTCGTTAAAGAGAAATGAATTTTGTCAGGGTAATTTTTTTCTTAATGAAAAACATAGTCTTGTACAGGGGGAACACATCTAAGCCCACCGCATTAAGTGACTATATAAAGTCATCAGTTCAATTCCAAATACATTAAATATATGCAGAGAAACAGAATCCGGACTTTTAGTGGAATCAGACTTAGCATATTAATTTCTGCTCACGTTCTGCGGAACAATAGAAAGTTATTTTTAGTTCATGGCCATTTGGTTCGTCATGACCCAGTGGAACAGGATTTCCCCCCCACCCACTGCCTTTTTTTCCTTTTTATGTAACCTAAGGTTGTATTTCTGATGATTGCTTTGAAACCTTTATTCTCTCGAGCTAGCATGTAATTTATTTTATGCTGTTAATACAGTTCCACATCAAGTCACAAAGAAAGAAGGCAAAGTGATAGGTCTTCCAATGTTAAAAAATACTGGGTTTAATCATTAATATATAAACCGTGTTATTCCAAGCCATAAAACTGTACCACTAGACATCCACCTTTATGCATTTCAGTAGTTTCCTAAGACTAGTCATTTTTACAAAACCAAACACCTTTGTAAGCGTCTATCAGGTCAGGAAGTCTGCTTTCAAATCTCAGTGCCACCAACTGGTTCCAGGATTAATTAAAAATCATGTGAACATTAGCTTCAGGTTCACTAACTGCCCTTTGTCCCACTTGGGGAAGGTGCTTAAAATTGCCTTCCTTAAGGCGGCATGCAAAGGTTTCCCCAGCAGAGGGATACTAGGACAAAATAAACTACGCATAGGAAACCCAAGGGGAGCTATTATACGCTTCACACATTGGAAATCAGGGAATTCATTTAGGAACATGAATAAAGATTCAGAAAATTGTTTTCAGCTACCACTTTCAGAAAACTTGAATTAAGTGGGTTGGACACTGGAAATGAAAGGAAGCAAAACTACCCCGTTCCGGCAGGGGGTCTGTGAACACAAAACCATTTCCAGATTTAAGAAATACTTCAATTAAATTGTTTCCTAGTGCTCATTTCCAGTGCAAAAACTGAATTTTTTCTTTCACCTTATGTTACACCACCCCAAGGTAAATGTGACTTAGGCCAAAAGGCAACAACTGGTACAGCAAAAGCAACGCCAACACGCACTAAATTAAAAACAAAGGAGGGGAGAAGAGAAAAGAACAAAAAAAAAAGGACTTTCTAACCCAGGCACTAAATAACCTCCCTGAAACACGCCGTGTTACTACTGAACAAGATATCGCTGCGCTCCTCAGCTTTCTCAGCAGACCTTCAACGCACTGGAAACCCAGCGGGAAGCCTTCGTCTCTCTCAGCATCCTCTGGAAGATCTGTTTTTTGCTGCCTACAGTATGCACAATGGGTCGGGTGTTGGCAACGCCACTTGCAGTCCACTGTTCGCTGCCTGAAGATGGGTCCTCCTCGCTGTCTCCTGCGCACAGAAGCCCAGGCTGAGCCGCAGGGTGGGCAAACCGCAGCGCTGCCGCCGCCAGCCAGCAGCTTGTATTGCTCCATCACCAGACAACGAGCCATCTGCGTGACAGACGCGTTGGGAAATAAAGCAGCACGCTGAATTTCATTAATTCCGAATCAGATTGTCATAAATGGAAGCAGGCATCCTGGCCAGTCCAGCTTGGCCACATGGTCCTCCTGTGCCGATGATGACGGACTTCAGCCTGGGAGACTGCTTTCCCAAACCAATGGGAACCAGGTGCATGGGAAAGGACAAGCCTGCATTAGTCCCAGGAGAAAGGATGGGGTTTAGGCAGAGCACCAGAGAAGCAGGAAGGCACCAGCTTCAAAAAGAATTCAATCCTAATAGCTAGAGAAAGGATAACACAACGGCTGTGTCCACCAAGGTGACAATAGGAAGCCACAAAACCATACTGGGTTCCTTAGCAAAAGAAACTGAGAGGCTCTTCATGTGTGGCAGAAGGACATAAAGGAAGTTTTTTGGGGCCTGCCCGCTCACAGCACTACATGCACGTACCTGCAAAGGGGAGGGAAAAGAGAGCAGGATCTTGGTTTGTGATCAATATTGTAAATATTAATCACTTTATTAATAATAGCTATTATTGATATGTATGAATACAAAGTTTTCCCCGACATAGTCACTTCAGATGAATGTGTTCCCAGTAGGAAAGAAGAGTATGTTGGAAGGGAAAATTACATGGGAAACACATGGAATGAATAGACAGAATTACACGGGAAATACACCCTGGGAATACGTACAGTTTTTCCTTTCATTTAAGGCATCTGGCAGGGGAAAGAAGTGGTGCTCCCATCAGATGGATGCTCCAAAAAACCTCGTGGAGAAGGATCTGGGCCATATCGGCACAGCAAACCTGTTCCTCTGCCCGTATTCCCAGGGCTGAAGCTGCCCCTGGGAACCCCTTGAGCACTGCCAGGTAACCAATGTGGGCTGACGGCGAGAAGCGGGAGCCAGAGCTGCAGTTGTAGCCATTCGTATCCAAAGGCAATTCCAAGAGAAAAATGAGAGAAGGAGCCCTAAGATGCTGCTGCCTCCGTTACATATCCTGCTGCTTGGCCAGCCTTCCCAGCACACCCGCGAGGCCACATACAGCATCCCTAAATACGGGGAGCTGCCGGGATTTTCAGCTCAGCTGCTCTGGAGAGACGTCTGGGGAAAGACACAAGAGTTTCCCCAGCGTGCCCAGATGAAAACCACTGCTGCACGGGGGCATGAAGAAATCGTTTCCTGGGATTTGCTTCTATTACAACAAGGGATCAAGGCTCCATTTTCAGGAGGCAGTTACCAAACTCCAACACCTTCCGGAATACTTATGCAAGCGATTCTCATCCAAGACAGCTGTATGAAAATAATTGTGCAACTGTGCTGCATTGGCATGAAGAGGACCACCTAACCGGAAAAAGTCGTAGAAAAGATCTATCGATCTGGAACTCTGCACACCTCTGGAGCTGAGGGGACTGACCTTCTGTTCTGGTGGTGTTAAGCCACCCTTGCAGAAGGCAAAAAAAGTATCTCTGGCTTATAAAGACACTTAGAATCATAGAATAGAATCACTTGGGTTGGAAGAGACCTTCAAGGTCATTGAGTCCAACCATAAACCTGTGCCTGAAAAGCAGAAAGCTGTCTTTTGGGGTGTATCAGATAATGCATATTTTAACAAGCAGCCTAAGGAAGATGCTGTCACTGCATTTGTGCCAAAAGCACTTCTTTTGAACTGACCAATTTGCAGAACAACCCAAAAACTCTGAAAAAACCCACAAACCCCAAAATTCAAGAGCAATCTTGTTCAGATCAGTTGGCTGGCAGCCTTGCTAGCAATTTCCTAAAAGACTCCTTATTAGGGAACAGGCTATCCTGAAAAAGACTAAACACCTTCCAGCATAATTTCTTGCGATTTGTGCGTCACAAGACTGTGACTTGTTCTGCGCGGTGCGTAATGAGATCACATTCCAAACGGGCTGCTATGACTGCGCTGAGGCCACGCATCCATTCGAGCACAGTTCGTTCCACGGGTTTATTTCACCCGGGCTGCGAAAGCAAATCCAGGCTGGGTCTGAAGAGTGCACCGCCAGCTCCCAGGCTGCTCATCCCTCCATCCTGTCCCTCCGCGACGCGCAAAATTAGGAAGTAGCTGAGATGAAAAGCTCAAAAGCTGCCTGCCAGCAGCACTGGTGTGGGGAGAGACTGGCGTAGTCACGCACTGTTGCATTTTAGTGGCTGGGACCTGGGATGGGGTTTGGGTGGAGGTGGCTGGGAGCGCTGGGCTGTGGCTGGGAGCTGCAGGCTGGGAAGCAGCTCCAGGGAGAGCCGAGGGCACGCTGCACCCTCCAGCGAAGGCGCCTGAGGCAGGCGCTGGCTGCCTGTTGCTACGGAGGACAGGGACACGCGGAGGAAAGGAGACCAGTCCTACATCAGAGGAACTCCAGCCCTGCAAGAGCAGAGTCTCCAGGAAGACAGTCTCCCAGCCCACCCATGGGCTGGGAATCACCAGCAAACGCGCATTCCCAAACGGCAAAAATAAATAACCGCCTCGTTTCTTTTAATTAAGATCTTGACTTATCCACCACTCCAGGATATGCAGATGTTTGGCCGCTGGGATGTATCAACACACCTGAGCACCGGAGGCGATTCGTCTCTTGGCTTCGTACTTCGGCAGGCAGCAGAGAGGGGCTCCCATCCTGTAATCCCTGTGCGCCCCAGCATATGGCATGGGCCACGTCTATGGATGGGAGGCTTTGTCAGTAGCAATGTCTCCGGTGCTGCCTCAGTAGAGGTTTTCGTATGCGAATTTCGGCATCTTAAAGGTGTTCTGCCATTCTGGCATCCTTGCATCAGCTAAGTGCCAAAGCAGCATGCAGCGTTTTACACTTACGTAAGGAGATAAAGTTTTTGCCTCAAGGATATGGTGTTCCAAAGACAGAGATAACATGATGGGAAATGACAAGGAGCAGTGGAGAAGGAGGTGGGTAGGGAAAAGAAAACAAAAGAGACAAATAGAGAAGAGAAAGGGCAGGGTACTGTCATGGGAGGAGAAGCCTGATTTTTTTTTTTTTTTTCATTTCAGCATGTAAAATGTTTTCCCCAGGTTATCTTGCTTTAAGATCTTTTGAGCTATTTTTCTTGATCATCCTCTTCTCATCCTCCACCTCCTTAGGACCTATTTTACATCCTCTGCCCTTGCAGAGTGATCGGTGGGTCTCGTGTGGAGGGTGATGCTACTCTGCGGAAAAGCAACTGCTGAAGTCCGGCCCCTAACGAGTAGGAATTGGCTCAGTGCAGCAAAAGATGAGATTAACGACAGACGCTGCAGATGACTGTAAACAAATTTATTCCTTCAGTTTATCTCTTCCTCCTCTTCTCTAGTTTCTGTTATTCAGGCCTGGGAGGTGCAGCGCCTCTGACCAGAAAATACCTATTTAAATCAATGTCTTCAGCTTGTACTAATAAGCCCGCCACTGTTCCGGCACCACGCCTGGCTCTGATGACAAGGGGGGTGTCCACCCCCTTCCATGCCGCACTGCCTCCAATAACCAGGGGCTCTGCAAAATTTTAATTCGTTCGGCAGCCGAGTCAAGCTAGGTAGTATCTGTGATCATAAAGCTCTAATAAAATTGTAACTGCCATCTGTCGTCACCCCTTGACACAGGCAGTTCTGTTCAGATTGCTTTTAGATTGCATTGTTCTGTACTAATTCACGATACCTATGGTGTGGGGCCAAGGTGCTGTTCTCACTGATGAAGGACAAAATAGCCTTAAATGGAATAGCCTAATAGGCTAAATGTAATACAACTAAAAGTTAAAACTCACCTGATAAAATAATAAAATAATTAAATAATAAAATAATAAAAAATAACACAATAAAATAATAACAATAAAACAATGAAATAATAAAATAATGAAACAATAAAATAATAAAATTGTGTTATGATGGAAAGCCTGACACAATTGCAGTCATGGAGAGCGAAACCACTTATTTCATAGCTCGCTCAAAAAAAAAACAACCACCCTGCAATTTCATTTTGTTTGTCTTTGTCAGAAGTGAGACCTGGGAGATATTAGCAGATAAAACCACTCAGAAATGCTTGATGTATTAAAGTACATCCTTACTTACGGTCGGTATGTTCTCCTGGGAGCTTTACTGCCCGTGTTGCAATACCTCGGCGAAATTGTTTTCTGCCATTTACGCTGAGATTTTCTGCTACGGGCGGCTTACAGCAAGTCAAAGCCACACAACCACGGCCGTGTCATACGGAAACTTCATCACCATCATCATCATCAGGCGCATCATTACCAAGCTCACAGCGTATATTCAACAAGGTGGCCACGGCCATCAGCTCACGGCTACTAGCACTGTTATTAATGCAGTAATAACGAAGCTTTGCGTCAGCGTAAATAGACGTTATTGGCACATTGTGTGAACACCGTAGCAGAGGTACCACGCTTGTGTCCACCTTCTGAGCGTGATGGACATTAACTGGAGTTTTCCTAATTCCCTGCAAACCGGGTCGAGCCCGTACGGAGTTACGCTCTTAGACACAGTGGGAGAAGAAAGGCCACCATGGGCCACCCCAGGCCGGGGCCATCCAGCAGCCCATGGCCTCGCACTGAGAGCCGGATGCCGCCACAGGGCTCATGGGGGGGTGCTGAGCCCCCTGACCCCCCGACCAGCTGGGGAGAGGCTCGGGATGCAGCATCCCTAGGCAGGACAGCATCCCGGCCGGGTGGGATGGGATGGGATGGGATGGCGATAGCCTTAGGCAGGACAGCGTCCCGGCCAGGCAGGATGGGATGGGATGGTGGTAGCCTTAGGCAGGACAGCATCCCGGCTGGAGGGGATGGGATGGGATGGGATGGGATGGGATGGGATGGGATGGGATGGGATGGGATGGTGGTAGCCTTAGGCAGGACAGCATCCCAGCCAGGCAGGATGGGATGGGATGGCACTAGCCTTAGGCAGGACAGCATCCCGGCCGGGCAGGATGGGATGAGATGGTGGTAGCCTTAGGCAGGACAGCATCCCGGCCAGGTGGGATGGGATGGGATGGCAGTAGTCTTCGGCAGGACAGTATCCCAGCCGGGTGGGATGGGATGGCAGTAGCCTTAGGCAGGACAGCATC
>VZSF01002276.1:0-79207 GCA_013398295.1 Chionis minor
AGGCACTTCAGCTGGGTGCCCAAGAGATGCTCTTTCCTTGTAACTACTATTAGCAAGGATGAGCTGTTTCCAGAATAGATTGTGAAGAAGCTGACAGAAGTGCAGTTTTGTGGGCCATCATTTCTGAGATTTGCTTCCTTCAGTTAAGTGACAGAGTTTTTCAGTCTTATTCATCTGCTAAGGCTAAAATATGCTTTCAGCATTGTGTCAAGATATGGGAATGGCCAGAGAGTACAGAACATACAGCACTGCATGGCATTCTGTCATATAAGAGTCAAGGCAAAGAGAGAAGATGAATGAGGTTCCTAGAGCCACTGTACATTCACTTGGGACTTGCTTATCTTCAAAATATTCTATTATTTTAGGATTTTAGGAAGATAAGCAATGTGTGCAGTGAAAATTATGACTTAGAACCTAGTTGAAGATGAGAGAAAATGGCCAAGCTCAGAAGTAGGAGCTTAAGTTGAAGAGAAGGTTAGGCTATACTTCAGAAGCCTCTCTCAGGAGGCATTTTTAAAAACACTTTAGAAAGGCTGTATCAAGAATGAGAGGAAAATACCCAGCTGATCTGAATTTAGATACAGTTACCTGTCTTACAGTCTGAGATTTAGCTAGATAAACTACTGAGTTGCCTAAATACTATTATTTTGACAGCTGACTACAATAAATGAGGTAAGATCACATTGCTTACAATATTACCTGTCTACAGAGAATGTTTTACATCAAGTTAGCTAGCACAGCTCTTTAAGCCCATATTCTAACTTAAGTTTAGTTCCCAGGGAAGATAACCCCATAGAGCAAACAGGATTTGTCTCTAAATTTGAGGTGGTGCCCGTAGATTTCAGGAACTTAGTAAGTTGACTATGTGTAAGTCTGTCATATGAGTCATGACTACTGCTTTTTTCAAAACTCCCTGGAAAATCAGTGTGGTTAATATCTTAGGGGCATGTGTTACTAGATAGGTCTGGGCTGAAGGGACACCCATTGGGATGACAACTTTTTTAAACATTTTGGCACTTCAGCCTATATACATCTTCCGTTACAAAGCCTTAGAGTGATGTTGTTAGTCACTAACATAGATATACTCTATTAAATGTCAGGAACTGACAGAGCTCTCTTCATATCCCACCCCACAAGGAAGACAGTCCAAAACACCGAAGATTGATACCAGAAATGGGTGAATGTGCTTCAAATTCCACGTGGTAATTTTGCTTAGCACTAATGCAGTATCTGGACATGTTTAAAAGCAATCAAATGCTTAAATGTTTTAACTGTCTCCCTGCTTAATTTAGTTTTTATTAAATCAGGTATTGTAGGCAAAATAATTACCATAGGATTATTGAAGTCTTATTTATTAAAGTTTAACTATTCAATAAATGATAATTAAGGTTTTGTGAAACAAAGAATAATAATACTATAATAGGTTTTATATATACAACCCCCCCCCCCCCGCACTGCACCAAAGCACTACAGCTGCACAATAAAAGAGCATACAATTTGCAGTGTATGGAAATCAAGAAAGGAAACCTTAAATAAAAATTAACCATTGTGTTTCAGACATTAAACTGTATTCTGTTCTCTCCACTCCTTCCTTTTTTTGTTCTACAGATTTTTAGGACTTTGAGGAAAATATTATAAGAAAAAACATAATGAATATCTTTAGTGGTGCTTCCTGATGAGGTATGAGGATGTATTTGTAGAATTTATGGTATCACTGATAGTACTCTTGCCAACAACTCAATAACTGTGACACAAGCCTCCCGGCTTGCTTTCCAGCTAAAGAATAAGAAAAGAAGACAGAGACCTTTTTTACTGTCTCCAGCATTCCAGACTCTTCAAAGTATAAGGTGTAGTCATGGGGCAGCCTTATTGGGTACTATGCAAAGATACATGACATTAACATTGTGACACAATGTAGTTGTTAACAAAATCGTAATTAATATTCAGCCCAATACACTTCACTGTCTTCTTCATAACTACAAGTACCTTTCCATATATTAGTGTAGCCATTTTTTATGCTGCTGTTCCTCACAAGTATAATGCACATCACAACAAAAAGTAACTCGGCATCTCCTTGAAATACTTCTAAAGAAAATGGGAACACTAGTAATCATTACTTTTTACAACTCAAAATCTTCAGCATGTCAAAGGGCTGCTTATTTGATTCGGAAACAGAGCACTGTGGGTGTTGAATTTTCACATGGGGGGGAGCATATTCATATTGCCAACTCTTTTAAGCACAAGAAGTCAAGTTTGTAATTATTAATAGTTTGTTTATATTGCAAGAGATCTGAGGGTTTCCAAGTCAAAGAGCTAATGTATATTCTTTTAGCTACTGTGTGGGGTTAGAATAAAAGAAAGCTGTTGTCCAAAGAGGACCTGAAAAGAAAATACACAAACCCATAAAGATTAAACAAGCTCTCCAGTAAAACAGCAAAAAATGCCTGTAAGAAATTAATTCCAGTTTTCTTATTTATTCCTTTCAGTCACAACCATGGTTTGTTCCTTAATGGATTTACTCCTCTCCTGAATCCATGCCAACCCAGAAATCTGCTTTTATGATTTTTATTTTTTTTAGTACCTTTAATGATGCATGCTTTTGCATGCTTTTTACAGCCAGATATAAATATCATCTGGATTTTTCCATTTAGAAAATTTGTTCTGAATCCTTAAGCATCCTGACTATTTTCTAGGCTTGGAGAGTTTCATCTAGATCTCTAAAGCCCAAAACATAGATGGATACATTCCTTCATTTGTTTTTCAGTTTTCAGCAATAAATCATGAGACAATCTGCTAGGTCTGTCCTTCCAATGTTTTTTTAGTGAAATAAATAACAGTTTAGATCAAGTTAACCAGCAAATTTCATGTAGCTGTAGCTGAAGCTTTTTTTAAAGTTTTACAAGATCAGTCATTGTCTAAACTCTTCAGAGACTGGGAAATACTTCAGAGACTGGGTAAAGTACAGAAGGCAGCTGAGAGCTGGAGTTAGAGCACATATATTGGAGGGTAATGGGAAACTGTACCAAAATGGAGACTCTTCAGTATTTTTAGTAATACAAGCAAGGCAATCACACAGCAAACGATCACCTCGTCACAGATTTAAAAGACATTGGAAGTGACAGTGTTAGGGATAGCCGATAAAGCAGTGAGAATTACCACCATCTAGCAGAATATGAGTATTTTTTTCTTCTTTAGGCTTGCTATAATAAATACATCTGATGTTGACCTGGTTTGAGGACCACTGTATAGCAACACAGAAAATATTTACCCATCATAGCAACAACTGGAAAACTGTTATGAGAGGGTTATGTGAATAATTTAGAAGGAATTTGTAAGAGTTAGTAACACCCAGTAGATTTAATAACCCATTCAGAATTTGCTCATAGAAATTTCAGATTTGTCACTGAGATTTAACTCCATCCAATGATCACGAAGAAATTATTTTCTCATTTGGAGTTAAGCAAGAGATTGTCTGGTATGGAGATAATGATATTGATGCAGTACTCTATTTGTTATTGTATTGGACATAGCTGAGATGGAGTTAATTTTTCTCATAGCAGCCCTCATAGTGCTCTGCATTGTATTGGTAGCTAGAAAGGTGTTGATAACACACCAGTGTTTTGGCTGCTGATGAGCAGAGATCTCACAGCATCAAGGCTGCCTCTCCAACATTCCCTCCTAACCAGTAGACTGGGGGTTGATCAAGATTTTGAGAAGGGATATAGCCAGGACAGCTGGCCCAAACTGACCGGAGGGATATTTCATAGCATATGATGTCTGCTCAGCAATAAAAGCTAAGAGAAAGAAAGAGGAAGGGGTTGCATTAGCTATTTATGACATTTGTCTTCCAGATGAAACGCTATGTGTATGGAAGCCCTGCTTCCCAAGAAGTGGATGGACATCACCTGCTGATGGGACATAGAGAATAAATGTTTTGTTTTCCTTTGCTTCCATGCACAGCCTCTGCTTTTGCTTTATTAGATGGCCTTTATCATGACCCATGAGGGTTTTGGGTTTTTTTTCCATCTTATTTTCTCCCCTGCTGTTCTGCTGAGGAGGGGAGTGATAGAACAGTGTGATGGAGACCTGGCATCCAGCCAAGGTCAAACCACCACAGTTATTAAGCTAGGAAAATAATTATATTACTTTGCATATTGGAGAAAATGAATTAAGGTAGGTTCTGTAGTTCAGATTCCTTGAACTTTAACTGTACAGAAGTCAAGAAATTTATCTTACCAAAATAAAAAAATTCACAATCTTTTTTCTGATTTCCTTTTATGCAATGACAATAAAATGATATGGTTACACAAGTCAGCTGAGCTCTAGGTAGAGTATTAAAGTTCTATTTCATTTCAGAAAACGTGTCTAAGATGTCAACATGGAAACTTGCTGCAAAGAGGACTTTGTCATGGAAAAGACAGAAATCTGTTTTATTGCCTTTCAGTACAACAGAAGCTTCTGTAGCTTTTCTTGGTTGGTTGGTCGGTTTTAATCTATTACTTCCTCACAGTTTAAGAACACCTGAAAAAAAGGCAGGGAAAATTAAAACTGATAGGACAGTCTCTGGCTCAGAAACGAGGGGCACCGTGTGTGTTTTAATGTCCTTAATTTAAAAATTCAAGGGAAAAATGTGAAAAGATGTTTCCTTTTTACACAACTGTGAAGTGTTTGAATGATTGTATGAATATGCTGTAGCACAGTGTCCAAAAACTGAGTAATAGCACCACCTGGACACTGAAGGCTGACTCATGTGTATGGTATTTCTTGCTTCCATTGGAAGGAACTCATCTCTCATAAGTACAGAAAGTACTGTTTCTAACTCAGGAAGGGAATGACATTGCCTTGACCTATTATCCAGCTGCCCAGAGAGTAGTTCACACACAGGTCTGAGACTGTTCTCCCGACCAAAAGGAAGCTTTGGATGAATTGCTCATTCATCATTCCAACATCATTAAATCAAGCTCTTCCTCTGTGTTGTTGCTTTGTTACTCCTCAGTACTAGAAAATAAGCCAAGTTTAGCTAAGGCTAAGACAAACAAGATAACTTTGTCCTCCAACCTGTTGTTCACTTAGCTTTCAATACCAATCTGTCTTATGGTAAGATCCTGAGAGGAGGAAAGATGAATAGACTATGTGTTAAATTTTAAGGCTCATGTGTCTCTCAGACTGAAAGGGATCTGTACTATCTTTTTCCCTTCTGCTCGGTATTATCTAGTACCTTTTTTCTCATGCATAAGAACTCAGGATATAATCAATCCACTTACTAAAAAAGTGCAAAGAAAGAAGAGATGCTCAAAAAAAAAAACCTCACGAAGAAAAACAAGAGTGGTCTTCTATATTCTATATTCTATGCAGAAAACTGATCAAACAGGACTGCTATATGTACAGCAGCAGGTCTCAACATTCACACCAAAGAGATGATTCAGTCTTGTAATTTTTTTCACAACTGTAAGCAAGAGTCAATAAAGGAAGAAGAGGTTTTAGGAGCTGAGCTGAAGATCTCATGAGTAGTGGAATAAAAGTGCAGTAAGGTATTAATGTGCTACAGTTTCAAACATTTAAACATTTAAATGGAACATATACTAACTTAAAAATGAAATTAAATGTTTTTTTTTTCAATAACTTGTCAGTATTTTCTGGTCTGTCTGGCTCATAAACATTTCAAACAGTCCAATTGCTTATGTGGGTTTTGTTTTCCAATTGCAACTAATGTCAAGACTCACAATATCAAATAAGAAAAAAAAAAAAGATAACTTTTTCAAGATACAAAAAGTTTCTTTGAGTACTGAACAAAAGACTGAATCAGTTTGCTTTGTAAATTATTACTCACTTTCTTCTTTATTCCCTTCTTTAAAGAATTGCTTGCCTCAACTGCTGTGTCAATATGCAGTATAACATATATTTCCTTCCTCTAAACTGAACTAACTTAATTTTCTATTTTGACAGAACAAAAAACGCAGATGTACATTAACTCTAATCATCACTTAGATTAATGCTGGATGTTGGACACTTCATCTGTAGCAGTACAGCAGGTCTGAGGTTATTTACACTGAAACCAACAAAATCATTGTCTGTGACTTTAATGATGCAAATCTAGATGCTGTCAAAATTGCTCTATCTAGATACAAAACTGTCAAAATAGCTTGAAAAAAAAATATTCCCATAAAAAACTTTCTACATATGTTTATTAAAGCTCTAGAACTTCTTGTCTCTCCACAAACCAAGTCTTCTAAATTAATTTCTGGCTCATCCTAACGACAAAAACATTGGGATTTTTATAGCATTTTCTCTAGGCATTGTTGCTGTTTGTATTATTTCTATTTAATAACATAAATCAAATTATCTTTGCTCTTGTCACGCTCTTAGAATCTTATAAACCAGTAATGAACACGTATTTTTCCTGATATAGACAGATGTTTTTCAACAGATACTGTAACAGAAGAAGGTTATTTGCTCTATAGACACTTGACTAGCTGTAACTTATGTGAATAGGTTTGTAATGGTTCCTAGATTAGACTGGGAAGAAATTTTTATGAACATCTAATAAGCTGGAATAGATATTTGCACATTGGAGCATAGGCGACCTACTAGAATCATCTTAGTTTTTCCCCATAGAAACAATTTTATGTCAGTGAAAGCTCTTTAGACATTCACAGCATTTCCATCCTTGTGGTTCTGACATTCTGGGACACAATGGTTATACCTGAAGACCTGAATACTGTAGTTGCTGGTTTCAAAGCAAAGCAAGCTGAATGAAATAACTTTAATGTCTTAAATTAGAAGAGCTAGTTGTCCCTTGTTACCTTAAAATCTATGAAACTAACAAAATTCCGAGTTTTCCAATCTCTTGTTCCTTTTTTTCTTTAAAAGCCATGAATTTATTTTTCTGACTTCTCCTGCCCACTTTTCACAGTCTAAATTTTCTTTACATCACTCAGCCTGCTTCCATACCTCTCCATTCAATTTCTTGTCTGAATGTTCCCTAAGCTTTTGTCCTCTTTCCTTATGAATGTATGACCTTAGCATGTCCTTCCATTTCTTTTTATTTCTAATAATTCCATGTGATCCTCTTGTAGCTGATTCACTTATTTTACAACTACCAAAATAACCTAATTTTTCTTACATCCTTGCATTCATTTTCTCATATCTACAACTCCCAAATCTATTTTCAGTTACATTTCCAAACTTGGTACTCCAGTATTATTGTTATTTGTCTGCCCAAATTATCGTATGTTTCCTCCTCTTTACTGGTCAAGTATAGTTTCAGACACAATTAACTCCAAAATTAATCCTTTAGCTTTCAATATTTTAACATTTTATGGTAGCCTTAAATTCTTTGTCTCTTCACAGTATTTTGCTTCCTCAACTTCTGTTCAAAATCCTAAGACTTACAAAACCTCTGTTTCAACATATTATTCTTCTCTTTCTTACTTTCCTTTCCCTCACCCAGATCATCATCTAGCTAAAATTGTCTTTGGAGATTTGTGCATAAACCATTACTTCATCGATTTTCTGCCAGTTAATCCTCTAATTACATCTTCCTTCACATACATTCCTTTCACTTTATTACATCTGTCATGTACCCAACTGTCTGTTTCCAGCAGTTTTCCTATAAGCCATCCTTTAAGAATTCTTCTAACTTAGCTTTCAAATCCTTGCCTCTTTCAGGAGTATGCAGGGAGAAAGACATCGATTAGTTATTTGGCAGGAACAAGTGACAGAGAAGGAAAGTATTCTCCTTCTAATTCCTGGTCCTTCCCTTCCTGCCTATTGGCAGACTGGGATTGTTACGACAGTGTTGAGCAGGACAGGAGGGAAGCTATAGCTCAAAATAATATCTTCATGGGCTTATTAGGAGGATGCAAGATCTATCCTCCAGCAAACTCAGAGTTCAGCCAGACCTTGGGATTATGGAGCTTCCATTTCTCACAGAGGAATAAAATACCTAATTTATGGAAGACTGTATCTTGCAGTTGTGAGAGGTAGAAGCTTTAAAAATTGGACTGCTTCACTAAGTTTTTTTTGTCATGGTCTTGTAGGCACTCCAAATTAAGCCTTTTTCTCACAGAAGGAAAGTACTTAAAAAAACCCTAAAAAACCAACACAAAACCCCCTTATCAAAAAAAAAAAAAAAGAACACACAAACCCAAAGAATGGTATATTACTCTTTTATCCATTTCAGGCATTAAAGCTAAGCTTCTGGATTTCTCTCTATGTGTCTGTGTGTGTGTGTGTATTTTTTTTTTTATTTTTTCATGGGAAAACAAATTTCTTCATCTTTATTTCTGGATATAATTTAGCTGAGATTACTAACCTACACTGACCTCATCTGAAAAATAAAGCTTTTGGATGTTGCTGCGAGGTCCACATAATAATGAACAGCTATTTAAGCAAGTACAGACTATACTATTTTGACTGTGTTGCCTCTGGTTACAGTAATTGCAGTCAGCTGAAGTATGTCAGCTTATTCCCAACATGCATTCTCAGTGAGAAGGTAGCATTTTGTAAAAGGGGAAAGCCTCTCAGCAAAAGGAAAGGCCTCTCAAAGCTTTCAGCTTGCAATAGTGCACCACCACAGCAGCGCGATGTGTGTCAAGTTCATCATTTCACTGACAGCCAGGCTACATGTTGAAAATATTGCAGTCCTTCTCATCTACTAGTAGAAGCTCTTTCCTTCCACTTTTATTCTCTGACGCTTGCAGTCTTAACGCAGTCTTAATCCTGTTAAAATGGAAGCTAATTCTTTGCAACCAGAAGCTACAAAAACATGCTGCAATTATTTATTAAACAGGGAAATAGCCCATGTTTTAACTACTGTAGGTGGAAAAATATCATGAGCGTGGATGAGTGTGGCCCATTCTTTGGTTAATAGACCCACAAGCCTGCCAAGAGCATTGGCTATCCACCTGATGCCCCAGCTGCTGGAGTTCACATATGAATCTTTGGGTTAGCTGACAGATGTGTAAAAAACTCACATCAGCAGACAGACAACTCACTGCTAAAATTGCTCCACAGCAAGACGAGGCTTGTGTGAATTGTTAATTCCAGTACACAGACTCCGCCGTGCTTTATGAGTGATTAGTTTCAGACAGGGGTACAGACAGGCAAGCATGCTGGACATGAATCTCTCCCAGTCCACCTATTCTGGCACAGTATTTGAGCAGGATAATATTGGTCTCTCAGACAAGTACGTTAATCTACTTGTGTTATAATAAATGTACGTATTTAAGCCCACTGAGGAATTCTACTTTTTCTACAGGCAGAGTTAGATTGGCACACTTTTGGAAATGCTTCCCTCCCCACATTAACTGTGATGGTATGGAAGCAATCTAGCTCATATTTGCTGTCAGAAGTGCCCAAGTGATGAGCGAATACCCATGCTCAGCTTTTTCTTCTGTAAAAGTAATGAAACAAACTCTCAGCTTAGGTTACTTGTCATAATGCTGAGTGGCTCAAAGCAATTCAGGAACAACAGTTTAGACCACTAAAGGCTGCCAGTGCCAGTTCTGTTAAACATGTTCTGCTGCAAGCAGCTGGCACTAAACATCATTATAGTCTGACTGACAGTTTAAGTAGAAAATGCAGTATTGAGCTACAGTATAAAGACAAATTCTTTCATATAAAGGACACCTTAATCATGAGAACAGAAGCTGGCCTGTGAATGTGATAATTTTTTCATACTGGTACTACAAGGCAATTGTCAAATACATTTTTACATTCAGTAACATCAACTATGATTTGTATTTCAAAATCAAGAAATGAGAAAGTAGTAGATGAGGTAAAATGTTCTACATAGAAGATCCAGGGACTTAGATTTATGTGGGGTTCTACTGCTGATATACTCTATAACTTTACACAAGGCATTTCACTCAAGTATCTAAATGTAGAGTATGGTTAATGGTATTTTCTCCTATAAACTGAAAGAACAGTATGGTAGCAAAGTGTTATTATATGTGCATGGACTTTTTCAGTATCTATAGTATAACTACATAAATTCAACTCAGTTTTGATATCTTTGATATCTCAGTGAAAAATTGAAGGAAAATGTTTGGAAATAAAGGTTTAGGAGGAAATGCAGGAAGAGCAAATAAGGAAATAAGTTTGTATCTAAGTCTAAATGAAGCCTAATAAATAAGTTTCTAGTTTTGATATACAGCATCTTTTAAGGGGAAGTTATGATAAATAGAGGTAACACACATATTCATTACAGAACTTTTTTCGTATTTTAAATAACATACCCTTTTGTCCAATAAACAAAAGTACACAATTATTTTCACTCTCATGCTTCATCAGTCAACAAATATAGACATATGCAGACATGCATTCATACACACAAATCTAGGCCTTCAAATAATTTCTGATGGCCTTTAGAAAATATTCTTATGTTCAGTTTAATTTTTTTTAAAGAAAATTGATTAGTATTGCCAGTGGAAAATCAAACAGATTTATCTGCTTGAAAAGAAAACACTATAACCCATATCTTTGTCAAGTTCTCTCTGCTGCTGCTTCAGCTGTCAAAGTCAGTGGTGCACTGCAGCATTCAAGGTAATTTCCATTTAGTGGTAAAAGCTGTTTTCCTCAATTTTTTGGCTTCTTTGTCTTTTGCTTTCTTTGTTTTTCTGCTTGCTCTCTATCCATCTAATACCACTCAGATGTCATTGACACACTTACATTTACCACACCCCAGTGATTTCTATCCACCCACATGACATGCCTATAGCACAAATGCTGATGATGCATTATATGTCCACCACTTTTTGTCGCAGTGACATTCCTCAACAAAGTACTGCCTTGGGGCAGCTGCTGGTTCACAGCCACTCTCTTATGCAGCAATTATTCAGTTCGATTACATGTTGATGATAAGCTATTAAAAAGCACTCACGCAGGACTTTTTATTTACCAACAATCATTACATTCTTTTTTTCCTTCTGCCATCTACAAATCTAATTGGAGACCAAAAAAGAAAAACCATCTGACAGGTTCTTAAAATGCTTGGATTAATTAATGAAAGTATATATATCTGTATTAGACATCGTGTTTCTGAAATAAAAGCTCAGAGGAAGTGAGAGAAAGAAGGAAAGAAATAAATGTATACTAAAAGTCACATTCTCTAAATAGCATGCCCCTTGTCTTTTCAAATTAATTCAGAAATAGCAGAATAATAAAATGCATGCATAAATCTCAGGGGGGTAGGCTTTATATTGATGAATTAGTCAGATATAAAAGAAACTGAGAAGAATTCTGGTGGGCAAGATAAAGCTAAAAAAACCCAACACAAAACACCCCAGTTATTTAGCTAGTACCACTCAGTATGCAGTAGAGTCAGGGAGAACCTCAAATAGCCCTTCTATATTGTATAGAGAGAGTATTCAGAACTATCTCTCTTGGTTTATTGCTGTGTGAACTAGAACAAATGCCAAATTTCAATTTGAAATTAAAGGGACTGCTGTCTCTTTAAAATGAGAGTAGAGAAAAGAGGAAGGAAAATGGTGCAGAACTATAAAATGATCTGATAGATAAAGCTGCCTATATTAGAGATGTAACAGAAAGGGATGACCATAACACAGACAGAATCTTGGTTATATGGCGAAAAATGAAGTGTTAAAGTGTGTTAAAAGGGGAAAAAATACCCCAAAACTAATAGAACCTGTAAGTGGTTCAGAATGGAAAAGCAAACTAACTTTCTTCAAACTGCTAGACTTAGCAACAAAGATGTAAGACTCATGTCTATTAAAGAGTTCCAGGCGTTTTATTTAACAAAAAACCCAAACCCAACAGTTTTATTTTAATCCTTAGTAAGTATTCAATATATGATAAAACATTAAATTAATATAAAAACGTATTTGTTCTTGAGTTAGGTAAATTAGTAAGACCTTAAAAGCACACTTCTTTATTACAGCTCACTGCAAGACAGAGTTGTCAACAAATAACTAGCCTTCTAAATCAGCCAGCATCTAGTATTAGAATTGCAGACAGGTAAAGTTCTTCCAGACACAGCAAAATGCCCTGCTTGTGTAACCTGTAACCCCTTGGCTAGATCTAATTATGTGTATTAGATAAGAACTGTAAATCTAAGTCCTCATTTTAGGCTAAAAGCTCCCAGTCTTATGTATTGAGTAATACACGAGGTAAAAAATATCAGTTCGTGCAAGGCTGATTTTTTTATGGTGGAATTCCATAGCTCCTAAAAGTGAAAGGAGGCAAAACTATGCCACACAGTCAATAGTCTTTTTGGAATGGCAAATTAAAATAATAATAACAGTAATCATGGAATCATAGAATCATAGAAGAGGTTGCGTTGGAAGGGACGTTAAAGATCATTTAGTTCCAACCCCACTGCCGTGGACAGGGACACCTTCCACTAGGCCAGGTTACTAAAAGCCCCATCCAACCTGGCCATGAACATTTCCAGGGATGGGACGTTCACAACTTCCCTGGGCAACCTGTAATAATAAAACCAAAAATAACAATAATAATAACAACAACAACAAAACCAGTAGTAATAGTAGCAGTAGCAGGAATTAGCTGACATTTTCAGAAATCTGTCTATTTGAGTTGAAGATACTTACCTTAGTAAAAGTGGAAGTCAGTTCTATAATTGGACTTTTTTGCATATAGTTTTCTCTGCACAATGTGTAAGAGGGCAGTGCAGTAAATATGAGGATAAAGATTACACAAACAGAAAAATATCTAAAAGTTAGATATTGCAAAATTACTCCCAAGGGTCCTCTATAGAATTGTTCTGAAGTCCCAAACCTATGAAACAAACAGATCCTGAATTGAAGCCTGTAGTTACCACCTCTTTTATGGATATTTACAGAAGGCATTCATAAAATACCTAAGCAGCTTTCAGGTAAACCGTTTTGCCATCTAAAAGTCAGTAGCTGCTTTGATTCTTCCTGTCTTTTCCATAGCCTGATTACAAGATAGTCTGGCTGTTCTGCCAAGCGGAAGAAAGGAAAACCATTACTGAAATGCCACTCTGACCCCATTCAAAGAATCAAAGACTTTTTGAAGAATCAGGTCTTGAAGTAAACACAAAAATGATCAACCTTTGATTAAAGCAGTTTATTTCCTCCTCTTGAAAGAGCTGGAGCCCTAGTGGAGATAATGAACTGCTCCTGCTACTGTGCAACATCCAGTAGCTTTGAGCTGAATACTGTCAGAACAAATGAATTGGCATAAAAGCTCTGTCAGCCAATTCAATGTTCTTACCTTTTTTTGTATATGATGGAGATACTAACAGACAACAGGGAGAAGGTAGCTGGACCACACAAAGTCACACAGTTGGAATATATGGAAAGGAGTTATTTTATATATTTATAGACTTCAGCATAGAACCTTAAGGATAGAGAACTTTGACAAAGGATTAGAACTTAACATTTTTTATAGACTCAGCCATAGATATATTTTTGACCTACTGGAAAAATAAGGATTAAAATGCATTTAAATCTAAAATTAATTAAAGAATTTAAACAAGAGAGATATCTCTTCTAGTATTCTAGAAACTGTGAAGAACTAAAATCAGAACAGTCTAAATATAGAATTATATTACCAAATTTGTTCTTTTACTTTATACTGGAGAAAATTAACAAAGGTTTTCTAAGTTGTCTATTGTTCACCTCCTCTAATTCATAATGCATGTAGTCAGATTAATTACAGCTTATAATTATTTTTTACATTCATTCCTTAATTTTATGTTTTAGGTGAAGGTTGCTTAAAAATATGATTAAATGTCTATTTTAACAAACTTGTAGCTTATTTGTTTCATATGACCATTTCAAGACTGGAGAGAGTGCAAAAGATGCCTATTTATTTTGATTTATATGGTTAGAATGCACATTACTTAATGTCAAACGCTCTTCAGTTCTTTGCAAAGTAACCTGCATATAGTGGCATTCTTAAATAAACTGTAATCTTCAATTTTCTAAAGTTTATATGGGAAAAAAACCCAACAAGGAGTATGAGAGGAAATTAATTGAGTGTTGGTCCATAAAACTTAAGTAACATTTTAAAAAACACCTAAAATTAAATGTGTTTTGGGTTCTGTAATCATGAATAAAAAAAAAATGAGCTAAGTAATAACAAAATGCTAATTTCTGATGCACTTCTTTTAGTTCAAGTTATTGTAAATTATAAAAAAGACTTTGGAGTATGTTTTGGATGCTTTCGGAGTACAAGCGGGTAACTCGGTAGTTAAATCATCAACAGACTGTTTAAAGACCCTGCACTTTCTGGATGATTTCTTAGCCTATGGAGAGCCATCCAAGATCCCCAGTGTCACCTGGTTCAGTGGCTCTGTGTGCAGTGACATGTCCCTGTACTTCACAGAGATTTACATGCTCTAGGGAGACACGTACTGCTGAGCCAACAGGCTTTGGGGAACCTGACAGTTCCTGTGATGGGGGCATAAGAGGGAAAAACTGCAGCCAAACTGTTCATATGGATAAGAAGTGAAGAGGAACAGGCTTTGCACAAGAAGTTATGCACAATTCACTTAACTGTAACCCTTCACCTCAGGCAATATGACCCTGTTTGGGGAAACAGAAGAATTTGAATAAGTGAACTTTGTATCATAGCTATACAATATAAAGTTTTCATGTAATAAAGATCTGCCAGTCTGCCTGAAATATTGTCTTCTGTTGCCAGAAAGAAAAGTTACAATCTCCCAAGAATTTTTATTAATATAGTTTAACATTATATATCATAATTCAAGGTGTTCACTGCAAGAAAATAATCATAACTGTAAAAAAACACTTCTTCAAGAAAAGAGTCATCATGCTAAACTATAGCAAAAAAGTTATCTACTCATTAAAGCTCAGCATCAAAGGTTTTTGAAACAGAACTATCAAAATTTTTTTTTAAAGGAAAAAAAAGAAAAAAAGCAGCTTGCACTTTAGTTTGTACCATCAAAACTTCTATGTCTGGTAGAATATAAACTGAAATATATATATATAGCTCTGCTGGGTAAAATCTTTCCTTACAACTTAAATACATATCTTTAGCTTTATCTCATGCTAGATCAACAGCGAATATCAATCTTTAGGGTAATAAAAATCAAATGAACCCCATCCTCAGGACCCTACTCAGCTGTCTTGCTGCCAGTAACTACAACTTAATGGCAATAAACACTTATTTTATAAGTTTTGTGTGCAGCAACAAATTTTTTTTATATTTATTGCTTCTAATATATTAGTAAACTACTTAGAAGCATAGAATTTGCATGCAATGCAATATATCTAAAGTTCTTTCCTTCTACTCGGCAGTTTAGCTTTCTTAAAAATGTATTTTTTGTGCATCTTTCTGTAAACTTCAGCATTTTGGGAAGGAAAAAGACTGTGAGATCAAAATTCCAGTTAATGCTATATGGTACAGTTTGTTGGCTTGGACTTAAAATGAAGGTTTAAATGTCTGGCCACATGTGGAAGCAGGAAAATTAGAAATTTAAGGAAAGTCATTTTACTATGATGCTGAGCATAACAAAGAGAGAGAGAGACTTTATTCTGCCTAGAAGATAGTTTAGGGGAACAGCTCATCTGAAAAGGAAATTATAAGACTTTCTGGGTGAAAAGCAGGAAAATAATTTATGTTCCCCCAGGATAACACTAAATCTACAGAAGATGCTTAAGGCAGCTGAAGTACAGCTTTGTGTAAAGTTGCAAATAATTTGAGTAGTCTGTTAAAGACAGTCAAGAAAGAAATTGGGAAGACACTTACAGCTCATCACAAGGAAATGGAATATTTGAAATCTGAGAAAAAGATTAAGGAGCAGAACCAGCAGTACAAGGCTCAGCAGTGTTCCCTGGCAGATATTCTGTATTCAGCACCTGTGATGCAACAAATCCAGCAGGGAGGTACTAACTGATGTGTAAAAGCAAGTGCAGTAACATTTGAGCAGGGGACTTAAAAGGGCTGTGAAAGGCAGCTGAGGTAATGTCGACAACAGTGAAAAAAACCCCAAAACAACAACCAAACCACAAATACAACCTCCTGAGTAAGATCATTTGATTTGTCTAAAATATTGTCTTTAGGGGAAAGCATTTCAGCAAAAAACAAGAGTACTTAGTGAGATCCTTTTCAGCTGTTAGAAAGATATGTAGAGATAGAGGCACTGACCATGGGATTGGAAAGGATACCTGGTGTGCCCAGCAGTCCACGTCTAGCACCACCTGTACTCATACTCTTACCTGCATGCTCCCTTTAGAGAAGGGCTTTAGAAGAAAAGCTAACACAGGATGTTATGAAGATAACACCTGCACGCTCTTTTTAGTGAAGAGGTAGCACAGGTGAGCAGGACACATCCTCTCAGCTTTTGATGGTCCTGAATGTAAACAGAATAGTCACAACAAATAGTGAAGGAGTTAATAGGGGTAGCTTACCTAGCTGAGAACCAGTCAAGGCTGTGTCACACTCCTTCAGAACCTTGACCAGTGGAACTGATATGCAGTGAGTAGTGGGGACAGGAGACTGGCATTCTAGAAATCCAGGAAGACATGTCCGTTATCAGGCTATTGTGGGGACATCTATGACTTTCTTAGACTGAACAGTATGCAAGCAACATTAAATGACAGCCTTGTTGTAGGAAACAATAAGTCTGCCTCCCAATGGGTCCAGAAGGTACTGACAACATTGTTGAAGTCCCTAACTTAGTTGTTTTGCTTAGACTAGAAGCCCAAACAGGCACTTGGCAGTGTTTAAGAACACAGAAGCACCTGCCATTTTTAAATTGATACAATTGTCTAATCGTGACATCTTAGAATTTGCAATTGAACCGCTAGTTCACTCCTACCATGCCGGTCTGACTAACTCAGTGAGACATTCATTCTCTTTGAATGGACTCAGGGAGAAACATTTACCCCTCCAGTTGATCACTCAATTGTTGATAGCTGCTTAAAATGTAGGCCACCTTCTGGTCCCCTTTGTGGTGAGATAAAGTCAGCTTCTTTGTAACAGCTATGGTCAGTCACACCCTACATTATTCCCTGAGCTTTATGGGCATATCATTCTTGCCCATATCCTCTGAACTTTCTTCCATTTTGGCATTAATTTGTCAGCCACACGCTAGAGCAAATCATAAGACACATTATTAGTCCTACAAGTGATAGTAAATAAAACAGTATTATTGCCATATCTCAGTTATCAATGAGACACCATCTTCTGAATCTAGTCATTAGCAGGGAGCAGATATTTCTAGATATCCAAACTTCGATGGTCAGTTCCCGTGCCATCTGTTGTTATCACAAACCGCTGATGTTTTCATAGATCCTGACAGTGATGCCTACCAAATGTGCTTCACACAGATGGATAAGCAAGTCTGTAATTACTGAAGTCAAATATGTATGTATTAGGACATCACATTTAAATGCAAATGTTGCTGTTAATGAAGAGCACAGATTCAACATTAAAGAACCCTACTTTTTCACATTCACATTTATGAATATAATAGAGTTGCAATGAAGCAAAGCTATGTACAATAAATTTGCATAGCCTTGGAGTTAGCTCCTGACTTCATGTAATCACATGAAGTCACTTTTAATGTCTCAAATGGACAGCTGCAAAAGAAATATTGAATGTTATACAACCCACTCAAAAACAGATAGTTAAGTGAAATGCAGACAGCCGCTATGAAACTATTTTTGATTGTCCACAAATAGCTAACATGATTTCCAATACAATACTCAGCATTTTTGTAGTTCTTTGAAAGTTACTAGTTGCACTAGCTAGCATCCTTAACAAAGTTTATTTGCTAGTACAACAGAGCATATTCACATTCAGGACACTTAATGCAGATTTACCTCCTTATAGTGCAGGTGTGAAAGGTAACTGTTCAGCTTAAAAGACTGAGTCTTTCACGGTATTTCACAGTCCTTCACATTCCTGGCATGGGAACTACAAAGGTAGCCTGCCCTTAAAAGGTAGAGGCAATAGCTTAACACAGAAATTTTGGTGGTTACTGAATAATTTCTTCAACCACAATTTCTGAGACATGCAATTTCTAAGATGTTGTGACTAAGGATTATAGCTAAGCAACAACCAGTGGAATAACTGAAGTAGCAGTTCTTGCATGAGCAAAGGTGAAGCATCTCTGTTTTGTTGGGTAGTAAAAAGTAAAGACAAGAAATTTCAAAGAAAGCTTTGAGGTTTCCTTTAGTCATTCGAATTCACAGAGATCCTTAAACTATAGATATGGGATTCTGCCAATTCTGATCCTGTTCTAAATAGCCTTCATAGGAAGCAGAAAGGCATAGGTACAAGACCTGAAGCCACACTCCCCATGAAGTCTTCTTAGTTCATCAAAAGGCACTTTACCAGAGCAGAAGATTTATCAGGTAGATGAAGCCATTTCTCAGCTTGCTGACTTGGGAAGTCTTGAATTGTTGCAAAGCACAGAAATAAGTTATAAAAAACATAAAAATGATTTTTTTTTATTCATTATGCCTTGCTAATAAAGCACAATGTAAAGCATACAGGAGTACCTTCAGAATATTTCTGCCTGTCAGGAATTACAGAGGTCTTGAGAGCTTGAGAGCTAAGGCACTTAGTTCACCTTTCCTTACCAAAGGCAGCTTGTAGCCTTAGGATACTGATCACGCCATTTACAGACTGAGCAATCAAGCATGAATACATTTAGGCATTTATGTCTATCTTTTAATTGAGGGCTTGATGGAAAAAATACAGATTGCCAGTCTCAAAAATTAGAATCCTATGGTGGAATCCATGGTCTTCATGTAAGTTTGGAACATCTGAATATAATGTTTGGGAATTGGTATGTACTTCAGAATAATCGTAATCTAAATGTTTTTTAAATCTGCCATCTGGATTTGTCTAGTAAGAAATAACACTTTTTCCTTCTCAAGGCTTGCTTATCTTAGTAAGGAATATTTCTATATGCTTTTTTTCTATATGCCATACCTACTATGTTTCAGGAAGTCAAGATTCATAGCCCTCCAAAGCTACGAATTAAGGTAGTAGGAAAAGCATTGTACTTGTTTCTCCAAGGAAAATTAATCTGTTTAGCAGAGACTGTAGTCAAACTTGCAGTGCCTAATCCTCTACCATATTCAGCAGAGTTTCTGTTCTTAAGAGAGTCTGTGAAGAACCAGCTTGTGTGTCTCTGCACCTGCCAAGCCTTCTATTCTGAAGCATGGCAAATACACTGATTTTGTAAAGCTTTGGATATTTTGATTCAGATCGACGGTATTCTTTCAAGCAGAACGAGTTACGTTGTTGGAATCAATTATATGCTTGATGTTCTCTTATTATGGTGACTTCCACAATGATATATTCTATCCTAATGTAAGAACATTTTTAACGTTATAACTAGGATGGTGAAAAAAACCTGAAGTAGTGTTGTTATGCTGGTATAACTTTGGTTCATAATCAAAAATTACATCATTGTTTTTAAAATAGTGCTTGGGTTCCTAAGTCAGAGGAGGTGCTTTTAAACTATTTTCTAATATATTCCCTCTTCACATTTTATGTCAAGTACCCTAGCATCTGGCCCCTGATATGTTTCTGAGTGACTCAGTCAAGCCTTCTCTAAGAGAACATTCACTTTCATGACAGCCTCAGTCTCAGCTTCTACAGCTGTGCCCTCATTGTCAACAGTTAGACACACTGAAATCCTTCCTCATCAGACCAATTTTTGGTCTTTTTATCAGATCTACATTTTTATTCATCTTGGTATTCCATGTATTTTGGGAAAACAGTACCTACATTTAATTCAACTTGCTTATGATATACAATTCATGATTTTATGTGCTACATGTAATAACAGAACTGATACAAAATGATGATTTTGGGGACTAACTGTATAACTAGTAATAAATGGAAATCAGCTCCAGGCCTATCAGAACTAATAATTAGAAACTCCATATTATATTTTGTTATTCAGAGCTATCCTGGTATTTACATTATGGTTCAAACTAACCCTACTATTAAATAGCCAGTTTAACCTAGCTCAGCATCAAAATGTTAATTTGCTTTTCCAAAAGCCAATTATTATGGAGTAATTTAAAATAGTAACGTAACCTTACAAGAGTGAACTCCATATGACCTTACTGTAGACATACGGTCAAAATAATAAAAGATTAAATATTAAAAAGAAAGTATTTTTAACATGCAGCTGTTTCTCTTCAATCTTGTCCATTCAGTAATTCCCCTCCCCAATTTGCAGTATGTTAAGTCTCATTAATAAACCATAAGTATAATGTTAACTTGGCATACTTATCTCCCGTAGAAAGCTTGAAAATTAGGAAAAAAAATGCTACAGACTAAAGCAAAAGGTTTTCAGCTGGCACAATATGCAAATATGCCAAGTTCTGTGCCAAGTTCCCAAGAGACAGATCTTTTGAGAATATTTCTGATATATTACTCCACCTTAAAAATGTAACTAAAAGACTGCCGGAATTCATCTTTTATTATATACTTGAATGTGATGTTTTAAACAAGGGTATGATTTTTACACATTTTCTTTCAGCTGATATTGTCTTTCTAACTGTTGCAGGAGACTATTGGAACTGCTCATCACAGGCAGAAACATACCCAAAATTAGTTAAGCATCATGGAGTGTAAATAAATTGCCTGATTAGAAGGGTGGCTAAAATGGTATTAACAGCCTATCTGTTCAATAAAGTATACATCCATAAGTTATAAGAACTCTCTCAAGGGTACCAAAAATCTTTGTAGTTGTATCTTTAACTCTAAAGTTGCAATAACAGTCCATTGAGTAACACAATTTGTAGAGCTGTAGCTTCAATTGCAAGGATGAAGACATTGATTGGCCTTTAAAACAATACCCTCAAACAATATTGCCCTTGTACAGAAACATCTTTTCATGACTTAGCAAGCTGTTTATGATATATAATTCCTTATCTGTGTATCTGGGCAACAATTTCACCATTCCTCAAGAAAGTAAAGAAAATAAAGCACGCTGGTATTGCCAACTTTTCAGAAAGTACAATGCTGAGAGCTGCAGATGGAAAAAAAAAAGACAGCTCTGGTATTACTAAGGTTATATGTTAAGATAAATTCTTAGATAAGAACTGAAAAAGACCTAGGGTGGGATTTAAGCTCAGTGAGTAGTTTTCCATTAAAATCGGTCAAGATGAATATGAATTTATGGAATATATTTCATCCTGCCCTAAGGTATGCAATGAAGGTACTTTCAAAAGTGTTTCTCTCTCCCTCAGTTGACTATAAATGGGAATTGTGTAGACCAATTTACAAGCAGACAACTATTAAAAGCCTAAAGTCAGGTGAAATTAATTCCAGAGCTCCCATATAGAGCCATTATAAAACATATGGAAATTATTGAAATCTTATTCATTAACAATTAATAATGATTAATTACAATTATTAAAAATTATTATTAAAGCCTACGTATAACAATTTTGCATACAGAAGATGCACTCTGTGCCTCAAAAAGCCAGTGATTCCTTGCTATGTGGCTATAGGAAGTAGAGTTGTTAGCCAATAATTAATTTCTGGTTCACCTGTGTAATGAAAAAAATCAGGCCAACCATATATATTTATTTTTATATATACATATATACACACACACACGAGTAAATTTCCTCTTCTGCAGTATGATGATGCCACACACAGTGAGTTTCACGGCAAAGTATCCTGGAGAGGGTATAGCCTGAATAGCTAGAAAGCAGTTAAAACTGGTATGTACGTAGGGACAGTGGAGAACTATCGTGTAGAATATCAGTAAATTGAACTGCGTATCCAGAGGACCTAAGTGAGATTGAGATAGGTTTAGGATCCAGGGTACAAAGTGTGAGAACTGGGGTTTGTATTTCAGCAGGAGAAACAGAAATGGCTTCAGGCTTCAGATGGGGACCAGTGAGGAGGGGGAGACAATTTACGGTTTTTTTTCTGCTTATACTGTCTGGGAGAATAATCCAAAATCATCAAATCCTTGGTGGAATCCATCCCTCCAGCAATGTTGCAGGCAGTCAAGAAAACTAACTTCAATGAAATAATAGTGGCTTTTTGAATAACTACCACTGTTCCAGTATTCTGTTAACCAACATCAGTACCTGTTAAATTCTTTTTTTTTAATCTTTCCAGTTATGACAGATCATATTAAAGCCTAAGAGTTAATGTCAGGATCTACAAGAGCTTTCCTTTGGGGAAGAGATTGTTCTTCTTTGCTCTGAAATCTCTTGAATCAAACACTCATCAGTAAACTTTCTCAGGCTAGTCAGAAAAGATGGTGTTTGGTTGGGGTTTTCTGTGTACTGCAGATAAAGTTCATTAGTGTTTATGCTGTCTTTTTATTTTCAGATGTACTATGATTCCTTTGCAGACATCAGTGCATATAGGAAGCATTATAAAACACCTTCTTAACACAAATAGCATGAGATGAGTCATTATGGTTTATACATTTAATTTATGCATAATAGCATTGTGGTTATATCATCATAACTGCATCTGTTGTACTACAGTGTGTTCATTCACACAGAGAATTGCTTGTCATTTTGTGATGAATACAAAGTGGCTTGGTAACTTAATCTGCCAGTTCCCTCAGGACCCACAGATGGATCTCATCAGGTCTCACGGGCTTGTGGACTTTCAGGTTCCTTAGATGGTCTTGAACCCGGTCTTCTCCTACAGTGGGAGGTTCCTCATTCTCCCATTCCCCTGCCTTTGCCTTCTGCAACTTGGGCAGTGTGGCTAGATTCCTTGCTTGAAAAGACTGAGGCAAAACAGTTGTTGAGTACCTCAGCCTTCTCCATAACCTTGGTAACCAGGTCTCTCATTTCCTTTTGGAGAGGGTCTACATTTTCCCTACTCTTTCTTTTACCACTGATGTACCTGTAGAAGTTTTTCTTGTTGCCCATGATGTTCCTAACCAGATTTAATTCTGCCTGGGCTTTGGCTTTCCTAACCTGATCCCTGGCTGCTCAGACAATTTGTCTGTATTCCTCTATTTCTGATTTTGTTCAGAGCATGTGATAAATGCCAACCAGACTTCAATTTTAGATCTAGGGTCATTGGCCTACAGCAAACAAACTGCAACTCTAGAACTGTGTGAGCTGTACACTAATGCTGAGGGGCATAACATTGTACAATCTTGTTCCCCAGGTTGAAGTGGCAAACTGCATATGATTTGCTACACAACCAGTTGATAAAATAAAATTACTTTTTTTTCTCTCTTTCCTAGTTATCACTTCTCTGAGTTGTATATATTTTATATAACATAGGTAGAAAGTAAGCACACATTCAAATACTTTCAGTTCCCTCATTCAGCAACCAATAAAGCAATGAAACTGTAGGAATAAATCTTCAGATTTATCTTTTTCTGATTTTTTTCCCTTCAGATTATCTCCAATATGCAAGCTGCTTAGTTTATTCATCTGTTACTTTACTGTTCATCAAACTTAAAAATACACCTGTTGCAGTTTGAAAGGCCACTTGTCAGGTGAAATGTCACAGCATGTGATTGAGAGATTCTTTATCAAATCAGAATATTAATAACTTTGATAACTTTTATTTGGTTACCAAAGTGATCCACTGGAATCTATTTTACAGTTTTTGAAAGTGAGAGAAAGGAGCTAGGTATGTTCCTAAAACACAGAATGTCCATCTTTCCTGACCACTGCAAAAAAAACTACGCTGATTGTCAAAGTACTTTGGTATGAACTTGAAATAGTTGCCAGTTTTGTGAGAATGAGATGTGCTTATCCTGTATTACCTGATATACACTTCTATTCCAAACAATAGTAAAACTTCATGCCTAATATGGTCACAGGTGAAACCTGATCCTGCTCAACTGCAAGTTGTTTAGCATATTGAAGAAAATTGGATATACCTGTTAAAACTATAAAAGAGTTGTATGGTTTTTTTTCTAGCCTAAATCAAATTGTTTCCCAAAGACTAAAGCAAGCTTAACATTATCTTTACTATTGCATCAAATGTTTTTTTAATGTGTAAATGATAAATAAAAAATTGTGTCTCACTGACTCCTGAAAAAGTTTATTTCTAATGGAAATAAATTCAGGGAGAAAAAAAAAAAGCCCCTTTACAAGGGAAGGAAAACTATGTTAGTAGTAAAAGTATCTGATGACCAGTTTTCACAGTGAAGCAGCACCTACTCTAAATATTTACAAATGTTTTCTGAGATTAATTTGTTTGCACTGACTGGTGGTAGCTGAAAACTTATGCATATGACATATCTTCAAACTTTCGTTAAAAATAAGCCAAAATATTTGTTTGTAAGCTTGTGTATCAATGTGCATTGTGTTGGAAAGTATAAATAAAATTATAATTTCTTCACATCTGGGCCCAACATTTCCTTTTTTTCTCTTTTTCTTTTTATTTTCTTGCTCAGGATTACTTTTTAACCTTTATGGTAACACATCAGTGCTAATCTCCAATTTCTCACTCTGTTGTTGTACAAGTTAGGCCATAACAGTTTAGACAAAGACCAGTAGGCTACTCTAACATTAATGTCTGAAAGGTCTTGAAACTTTGAACTATGGTTTTCAGTCAGATGATGACTCACTCTGAAAGTAGTGTCAACATGAAAATTCTAGATACCAAAGAGTACATTAGAATTTCAAATGTTTGCCTTTTGGGATTTTCAAATATATTAGACAGCCAACCTCTACCCTTTCCAATGGACATTTAGATGCTTTTTGGTGTTGGAAAATCTATCAATATCCTTGAATGTCTAAATTTCATTAAAGCTCAAACTTCTGTTATTTGTTCTTGAAAGTTTTCAGATCAATTTCTTGTGCAGAAGACAGGAACAGTCTGATATATTCCACTGATACACGTTGCAATTTCATTTTCGTGTTTTATTGTAGATTCAAAACTCAAGGTCCAGTAAGGGTCTTGCTTATTAAGTTTAAGATTATTCATAGAAGGGAATAAAAAAAAAAAGTCTTCAATGAAATCACACTGTCCAGTTAAAGATTCTTTGATTTAAATATGAATTTAAATGTGTAGTTTCATAAACACTGTTTTTGCAGAGTGTTTACACCTTATGAAAAGTGCAGCAGTCATGAAATGCTTAGGGACAGTTTGCAAGTCCAAGAAAATTGAGATGATAGACATGGACACACTATTTAAGAGAGAGAAATTAAGGAGAAAATTACCATAAGTTATTGAAATATACCAGTTATTACAGAATTTCTGTCACTGGATGCTCAATTTTATGCTAAAGATGTCAGAAATGTCATAAGCACAGTTGACTTTAAGGCAGGAGAATGATATAAGTGACCTTTAAAAGTCATTTTTGTATCTATAATTCTACCTTAGTCTGACTAAAAATAAAATACTCACATGGTTTGAGATGACAATGTTTTTTAAGTGACATGCTTTTAGGCACCACTGAATGCAGAATGATATTTCAGCTCCTGTTTCATTTTGCCCTCTCAGAAAATTTGACCTTGATGTTAATCACATTGTCACTATTCAATAGTACCTGATGTCATGCTCTTACCTATTAAATAGATACAAGCAGAAGATAGACCATATACAGATTACGTTTAGTACAAGTAGATTAATATTTAACCTATTGTCCCATGGGATGTTACACACACCCATGTTGACAACCATGTATACTTAGTGCTGCAAGAAATATTAGCTATTGTGAATATCAGTTTGCTTCATTTTCAGAAAATAGATATATTTCTAAGCAAGCAATAGTTTGAGGGGCTGTTATATTTAAGCTCCATTAACTGTCCATAACCACTATCGGGTATGGACAACAGTCACCTGTCAGAAATCCACAGCTTTTGCTACCTGGCTGCTCACACTGTTTGCTTTGTAAACTTTAACTGTGTATCAACGTTGGCTGGTCCAGAACTTCTTCAGCTGCATGGTATGAAGTACAGAAGTGTTATGGTTTGAGCAACCCACAACAATTGTCATTCACACAATTATTCTACCACCTGATGATCCTCTCCCCACTTAGGAAGGGGAATTGAGAACAACAAGGAAACCCGAAATATAATATAAACAGATTTAATAGAATAAGGCTAAATAAGTAAAATTAATAATAGTAAAGAACCATTATTGATACTGATACCAATATAAAAATAAAACTCAGCCAATTCTAGGAAGCTGTGCACTCCCAGCAGTGGGCAGCAAATGTCAGACACTGCGAGCACTACGGCTCCAGGAAGAAGGGAAGGCCTCAGCAGTGTGACACCAGGACAAGAAGTTCTCAGGATGGCAGCTATCAAGGGAGAGAGAGAACTTCTCAGAAAACTTTCTGACTGGTATTGAATGTGACTTTCATGGTATGCAATAATCCTGTTGGCCAGCTTGGGTCAAGTGCCTGGGTCCCACTCTACCTCATCCCTGCACCTGGCCAACTCAAAAACACTGAGACCTTGAAACCCACATGCCATATCTGGCTATAAAGTAAATATTTGCACAAATTCAGACACTAGAGTCTTCTAAAACTGCAGTTTTCCCAAGCATTAGAAGATAAATTAGTTCTGTGTCACTTAGACAAGGACAAGTAGGTTAAAACTTTAAGGAAAAAATGGTAGAATCATGGAATTTATAGGGATTTGTTTCTGAATATCACCTATCACATGCCTTAAGGTTTCCTTGAGCCTTTTTTTTTTAAGATCAAAGAGAATATTTTCACTATAGAACATATCATGTTAAAGACATTTCTAAGTTAAGAATAAAAGAGTACAAAAGTCTGGGATGAGCACAGAATCAAATGCTGAATTTTAGTGATGAGTATTTATAGCAATTAGACAGTGTTATTCTGCTAAACACTGGCTCTCCTTATATTGTTCACCAAAAATACAAAATTTTACATTCTCCATGAAAATTCAATCTGATAAGCCCCAGATCATAAAAGTCCTTATAAATATATGACTAAATGAAATTATATACTAACTAATGCAATGTATGTAGCTGGACAGCAGAGGACAACTGAAGATACTAGAATGATGTTTGAACTGGGACTTCATTTCTAACCAGCTTAAATAAATAGCGGAATAAGCTTGAATAGCTTATTTTAATACATTTATTTTGTTCCTGACTTTGGCAAATTGCTTTAGATATTCATAAAAGGTCAGAGTCTATTCCATAAAATGTGTTAAAAATACTGTCCATTCAGCACCACGTTCAGTTCTAGAGTGGAAGGGATATAGCACAGATAAGTAAAGTTTTTGTCAAAACTTCAGTTAAATTTGATTGTAGACACCAGTCAAGTAAATTGTTTATTACATTACCTTTGCTGGCTGTGGGAGCAGGTGTCATTTTCCTAAATGAGTGTTCGTGTATAGGTAGACACAAGGTCATTAATAAGAAAGTTTTGCCTTTAGTTTGATGGTCTGTTTAATTTTTCCAGCATTAGATACTAATAGGTAATGTCGTAAGACTACTGATCCACTGTCCTTCAGGAAATAGTTTTGAAATCTGTAATTTTTATTTGAATATGAAAATCATTACATAAAAATATAAATTATGCACAATCCCTTCAGAAAAGTTTTGATAAGCCTTTCATGTTATTGAATGCACTTTGTACAGATTCTCTCACAGTCTACCTTGTACATCTCTAGTACGACCTCAATTGTTCATATTTTCTTCATTTGGTTACAGGTAAGTAAACATACTAACATATATGTTCAGAGGAGTAACTTTCCACAATAACAGTCATTATATACCTTTAACAAACCAGTAAAATAATGGCAGTTGCAGACCTTAATGATAAACAAAAGAATTCTTATAGACATGTTCACTGTGTCTAGATAACATTTCCACTGAAATGGCTCCTGGGAAATTTTCTAAGATTTTTTTTTTTTCCCCAAAATTTAAGGACTCCACTGCAATTAACACACCCCCCCACCCCTCCCATCTTGCTTTCACCTAGTAAACAGATCTATTCTGCGAAATGTGTCCTTTCTATATTTTATCTCAAAAAAATTATTAATGATTTCAATTAATAATAGAGTATCTGACAATTAGAAAGAATAGCTTATCACTACGATACAAAATATATTATTGCAAAATATATTGCAGAATAGGAAATATGGATTTTTGATACGATACTGTTTTTTATTCTTTTTGACCTTAGTTCGAAGCCGCCTTTGACTTTAATGGATTGAATCAGGACCCTGCTTGTTCAGGTGTCATCTTTTATCTGTTTTCCCCAGGGCCTCTTAAATCCTTACATAGTGTTTTGTTTTCTGCAGCTATATCACACTCATTCAGCTCTGAATTACAAATGATTACCTGTCTCATCTGTAAGATTAGTGGTCTTTGTTTTAAGGCTAATTATTTAGGTAATGATAATATACAACTTTGGATACTTCAGTGTCTTTGTCCCTTTTTCTTATGTCACCTATCTTAGATCATTCCAGAAGTCATCTTACATGCACTAATGCTCATAGAAAATGTTTTTAGGATTGCACACTTAGGTACTTTAGATGGCATATTTTATACACACATGGGAAATTCTTTATACTATATATGGCATAGAACCTTAATTATTAAGACAGGAGACAGACAGTATTCCCAAAGTCTTCCACTAGAACTCTGGCACAGAGGCAATTAAATGAGTCAGGCCTCTCACTGTACTTTTTACAATTTGGCTCAATCATGCATGCATACCTTTTTCTGTGACTGAAGGAAAAACCTTAAAAAGTCTTTACACTGTTAATAAATCCTGTATAAGCCTTGCATTTTTTTTCCTCAGTCTGCTGAGGCACAAGGTCTTGTAGTCTGAAAAAGATCCAGAATGTTCTAAAATTCTCATGTCATGTTTACCTGTTGCATTGACATAAGTCACTTTCACTTCCTGAGGAATTTAGATCTCAGTGGGGTCATCATTCCATCTAACTGTAGCCATTACTTTTGTCAAGCTACCCTAGAATAAAGCAACATGACTAGTGTAAACAATAATAACTAATAAGCACAAATGTTAAAAACAAGCCCTGAAGATAATTGTTAATTTGAGATATTGACTATATGAGTGTACAACTTTTTGTGGGTGGACTAAATAAGAGAAAAAGGATGAGCCTGGTGAGGTTATATTTTATAAGAGAAATAGATACCTATTTGCTTCCTCAGACACATTTTTAAAATTATGTGATTTAAGAGGTTAGGTCTACCTGAAATTCCTTTGATCAGTTTTATATTTAAAATTGAATGTTCATTCAGCATATATCCAGCTCACAAAGCTGGTCTAATAAGATGCATATATATTTAAAATAAATACGGAAAATTTGTTCAGTTTCACAAAATATTTAACATTGTATCACTTTTTTACTTATTCACCCATCTGAACTATGTTCTTTCAAAAAAAGTTTTCCTAACTGAATTTGTTTTCATTTTGTATTTGTTACAGTTCAGGAAGGATTTATTTTCCCTGTAAATAGAAAGGGAAAATGTCCTTCTCTGTATAGAAGCATGGACATGTTAGCACATGTCTGACATCCACGACAGGCTAAAGAAATAGAAAATATCTGGCAAGGATATTAACAGGACACAAAAATTATTTAAACACAGAGTTACTATTAGGAATATTGTTTTGCTCTATTATTTATACATAGTATTTTGTACTTTAAGTAGTAGCCTGAAAAACTTGAAGAACTTGAAAATATACATTCTTTAAATTCTCACTTTTTAGTGATCGTGGAACAAGTAATGTTCCCAGAAGGAAATATAACTCTTTATTATGACTATAATTATTTCATGAAGACCCCTTTAGGGTTGCAATGGCTGGAACTGTCATAAAAAAACCAAGGTGGAATTTGTTCTAGAGGTTGGAATAAGAATTTTATTTCAGCAGTATTTTGAGGAAACTGAAGAGTTTTCACACAAAATTAGCACATCCAAATTCAGAAAGAAGTAACTGTTGAAAAAAGGCATATACCTTTAGGTACGTTTTGCATTTACTAAACCACTAATTGCATGTAATGTTTGACATTATGTCTCTGAAAGGCAATTTTGTGATGTTTAGCACTGTAAAAGAATCAATGACCTGTGAGGAGGGTTATTTTCTTAAAATGCTATCCTATCCTTGTTGAAGTTACTACCTTTGACTTGTGCAGGATTGGCCTTCTTCAGCTGAAATGAGGATCCCATGGAGCCAGGTCAACAGCTCTGAGGATGACTTACATCAATAGCAACATCTTTTGTACCAATCCAGCTGGTAAGGGAACAAGGTGCTGACATTCAGGAAACATAGCAATGAGTGGCAAAATAAATGTTTGGATGATATGCACCCTGGAGGTATTGTGGTTTGTTGTATTATAAATAAGGCAGTTCATATCACCCCTCCTGTGTTCCTGCAGCATAGTAGAGCTAATAATCTGTAACTGATAGAATTTCTAATAAAGCCTTATTAAAAATATTTTTTCAGGGATACTTTCACCCTTTAGTTTTGACTTCATGTGGCTGTTGGTGTTGCACTTACAGTTTCTGATGAGCTTATGTCTTCCCTGTATTTTTTTTTTGTAATATCCTATTAATTGGTTCTTTGCTCCTGATCGTTAAAAACTTGTCTTAATGTATTCAATGAAAAGGGTGTGATATTATGTGCTGAATGTTTCATACCCTAATTTAACACGTCTTAAAACTGAAGAAGCACAAAATGAGCATCCTGTGGCAAAGGATACAAAAATCCACTTCTCTCTGTCATGCTTAATTCACTTGAACTAGAGGCTGTCATAGCTTGAAGTGGTTTTCTGTGTCTCCATGGACACAATGGACAATGACTTTGACTTTTGCTCAGATTCAGAAACTGCTTTCAAGAAATTTGCAAAGCTTTATTTTAGCACTTGCCACAGCGGAACTTGCTTTGCAGGCGTTCCAGGGGGCACCGTGCTTTAACTGAAGAGACTACACCACAAGAAGGCAGGGATGACGAAGACAGGGCCACCGCATCAAGTACACTCTGCCGAGAGAAGTACAGAGCAGTCTCAAACTGTACCCATTAGAATTCAACAGGAGATTTCTTGTCCACGATCCCACTGACACTCAGCTTGAGTTGAAAGCAACAACAGTTGTGAGAAAACTATTACCATATTATGAAAGAAATGTCAGTGGACTTTCAAGTGCCTTTTTCTGAAACGGAAATAAGATATGTGCAAGTAGTATAAAATTTTATTTTCTTTTGAATGAGCTCATGAGTAATGCTGTTGAACCTTGCTTTAAAACATTTTAAATGTATAACTATGTTACACAATGTACAAATATTACAAAGTAATTGCTCTGCTGATGGGATTACTTTGTATAGCTGCTTTCCTAAGCCTGGATAAATTAAATGTGTGTAAACGTGAAATGAAAGCTTCACTTGGCAAAATTTTTGCAAGTTGCACATGAGGGAATAAATTACCATTCTAGTAATATGGCCACTCACAAGATCAATCCCTGATCAATCCCTACCTTATACTAAAGCTCCAGAAACAAAACAAAGCAAAGCAAAACAAAACAAAGCAAAACAAACCAAACCCACCCAAAAGCAAACCAAACAAACCTCTGAAATGTGGATTCCTCAAAATATTGATATTATCAGTAGGAAAGTGCATTGAACAATTGTAGATAGGAATCCAGGCCATCAGTGATAATGAAGGGGTGGTGTAGACAGAATATATGTCAGGTATCTCCATTTTATCTATATGTGCTCCAGTGACAGAAAGGTCTTCAAAACAATTGCATTTGCAGTGCCATTCAGCTAGCCTCTCATCAGTTTTGTTCAACAGAATATATATTCCAAATGCAACAACAGGTTTTGAAGGATGTAAATTGCTATTCTCTTACAGAAACATAATCAGAAGGAACAAAGGTGTCTTCCACATTTTCATCTATTGTTTGTTTGCAAGAATACCAAAATATGATTTGCCTCCTGTAAATGTCAGTTTAGGGTGCTACAGTGAAGAATTGGATAGAAGAGTGGGAAAGCATTGGAAGGAAATTGTCATAAAAATGATGAGAATCTCATTGATTTCTGTTTAGTGAACAGCCTAGTTCTTTCCAACTTCATGTTACCTAACAAACACAAACTCACCAGATGGTGATTCAGAAAATCAAATAGATTATATTCAAACAAATGTAAAAACACATTGAACAGTCATATCAAGAACAGCCACAATCTTAACTTTGCCAAACTGAAAATAAATCTAAGAAAGAAGTAAATCTCAAGAGGCACTGAGCATCTGTGGAAGACAGAAGCAAAGACTAGAATGGAAGAAAAATGAAGTGCACAATGGAATTCAAAGTTCAGTACTTCTAGCCTAAGACACGGAAGCTAGCCAAAGAAGAGCACTAGAAAAGAATACTGAGACAAATTAAAAAGGGGAGAGGTGAAGATTATGAAAGTAGATAAAACACTGAAAAGTAAGTGTGCCTTGTAGCGTGAAAGTACAGTATGAAGACAGATACATGGTGATAGTTGGAAATGTGGAATAATCCTGAAATTTCTCATTGATTTCAAAAGCTCAAAAGAAATCATAGGAATCATATCATGACTAAATCTCAAATGCAGTTGATAGACTACTTTGATTTGATAGATCAAGGTATTTGACAGAGTAGACCCACATATTGAAATATCTTTCTGTTATATGAAATCTCAACAATTGTTAATATTCTCAGGACAAGAACATAGCTGAATATGAAGACCATCATCAAATGTATCTGCTTTCTCTTTGTCTCATCCCTGCTAACATCTACAGTATAAAGAACTAGTCAGAAATCCACATATTGTTCATATTATGGACATGATTGAGAAAAAAAAAACCCTCAAAATGTTTTTCATTTGCAAAATTGAGGGCTCAAAATTATGACAGAGTTTTGAAATACTAAAAGAGTGTAATGTTTAATGTTAAAGTGTTTAATATGATAGAACACCTCACCAATTTCAACAGAGCCACATAAATACAGTAATATCAAGGTGAGAAAAGTACATACTGTATTCACTTAACAGTGGGTGGACTCAAAGGTTCACAGCACAGATTCTTGCTAACACGGAGACATTTAAACTCAAATATGTTGAGACTCTCATGACTGAGAGTTTAGAAGTGTTTTGTGGAAAAAAAGACTCCTTTGAACGAATAGCTGAGATACACTTTGCCTGCCTGGTTTAAGACATCTATGGAGAAAACATAGAGGGCTGTGATGGTTCCCATGGGCTCCCTGACAGGTGTGTTGCTCTTACCCACAGAGCAATACCTAAGAAAACCTCACATATCTTTAGTCCAGATATCTAAAATTAGGTTAGATGAATATATTGATTTTTTTTTCACCAAAGGAAAGATGTTCTCAACAAAACCTGGATCTCAGATATCACTTCCAGTAGCTGGTTTTCACCAAACTCAACAAAAAAGCTTGGGTAACTGGGTGCGTACTTCGACTCCTATGTGATAGTGTCAAGTGAAAACCAAATGGTTTGGAGAAATAAGTGCAGGCACCAGAAAACAAGAGGCAAAAAAATATTATTTGAGAGTGCAGAATAGATGGCATAAGTATCAGTACCTGAGTACATAATCCAGTTTAATGCAAATGAAGATACACTAGGATGTAGAGATTTATTCACCTGCTATGGCAAGAATTTTGCATATTGTACTGCTATACAATAACCTTATTTTATACTAAAGAAAGGAGTAAGTGAAAGATAGATCTAAAAATTATTGTCTACATCAATTCCCAGATTTCTGAGCTTTTTTACAACATTCACATATTTAGCCAATGTTCCTTATTCTGAAAACAGTGGATTGAAATATCTATGTGAAATTTTCTCACTAAGGTTGAAGAGACAAACACAAACTGAATATCACCAAAAAGTAAGAAAAAGCAATAGGTCAATCAAAACAAAGGTAAGTCATTCTAAAAATCAGTATAATTTCTTGGGAAAAAGCTTTCCCTCCATCTTTGGAATATGCACATTCTGATTTTCACACAGACTTTTCAAAGCTTTTAGAAGGCTTTGTCACATGATTGATATTGGACTGTTTCCTTTGCATACTGGTCTTTAGGGACGGCTTGTTGAAGTTCATGAAAATATTTGATCCACTAGCTCACAATTAATGAACATGTAAGCAACTACACAATGTTATCAATATCTTGGTTGTGGTTATTACTGGGACTTGTATTTTTGCCACTAATATCATAGGGGTACTAATCCAGGAACTGTGTTGCACTGAAATAGCAAACATCTTTTACTCCTAATCAAGTCAGAAAACATCATTTACCTGTTCCTAGTTTACTTTCTTTGTATTGCCCAGACTGTATAGCTAAAAAAAGATGCAGAGGCCATCAAGGGACGCTATAAAGAACATTGTTTTAATTGAATTCTGACTCTGGTGAACCCACATTAAACTACATGTTTTTTTAAATGTCATTCTGCAATAACTGTAGTCCAAGAAACTTATCTAAATAACTAGCACAATATTGTAAGTTAGAGTCTATCAGATTACAGAGACAAACTGTTCACTCTGCTGTTTGCAAAACAGAGATAGTACAAGTGAGAAAAGAATAAAATGACTCTGGCAAACCTGCTTGTTCCAATTTAGGCATAGAAAATTGAAGAGCACGTATTTTACTATAAACTTTTTTTTTCTATAGCATAAGCTTCAACTCCTTTTTCTTTGGTAATCTGTTCTATTTTTTCAAAGATCAAAAACTTATTATCCCACCAAACCCCATGCTGAGCTTTCCTCTTATCCTTTCCTGATTGTTGGTATTGTTGCAACCTGTTCACAGTAAATACATCAGATTATCTTTCACAGTTTGCTCCAGCTCTTCCACCTCCACAAAGCTGTCAAAGCACTATTTGAAACACACACACGTATACAAGCAGAAAAATACCAACTTGGCTGAAAGTTTTCATTCTTCATTTACACATAGACTTGACACTTCACTTCTTACAAACACCAGGCTCATCTTATAAATCAGATCTTTAAGATAGTTTCAAATAAATCGGTTTTTAAAGCCCAGGCAATCTATACTTTCCAGAAGATGAGTCAGGGTTGAAACACAGGCAGCAGCTGAAGAAGTTTATTTGTGTTAAAGCACAGGCAGAAAATTTAACTTAGGTTTTTTGCAAAAAATCACTGGGGTTTTTTTTCAGAGAAAAACGAGGCTAAATTAAATAAATACATCGACTCCAACGTGTTGGGAGTGGCATAGAATATCTCCCTATACTTGAAAAGAAGAAAGGAAATGGTGGATTCTAAAGGACTGTTAGCATGAGAGGATAGGTCAATATGGATGAAATTAGAGGGCTAAAAGGAGAAGTGTAAGACTAATTTATGCAAAATCTATGTTTTTGTCAGATATCAACCCAATTAATGTCTTCTTAATGCATGTCCTTCAAGATTGTGTCAATTACTTCTCAAACATGGGTGAAAAGGGATTATATCTCAGGTTTATTTTTTTTCTCCAGTTCAGGATAGAAAATGCAAATAGGTAGTTTGGAAGATGGCTAAATAAATTATGTCTGGGAAATCAGGTTTCACACTTCAGCTTTTAACACATGCTTAAACTTTAGACTTGAAAATTTTCTAGTTGTTTCTTAGTTTATGATATTATTGTTTATTTCTAGTTATAAAAAGTTTGGTTTAAAAAGAATCCTGATAATGGCTATTGAGCCCAGTTATTGCTGAGCAGGCCGTTAGTTTTTCATCGTTGGTTGTCTCGGCTCCGTAAGGAAGTGCATTCCCTTTGACTAAATTCCCCTGCAGTTCCAATTTGCTATGACAATTCTGTCTCTAGCTGTGCATTACAGAAGAGTAACTGGGTTTCGTTGTAATGACGACTGCATTTCAGGAGTTTGTAAATTGATCCTTGTTCGTACAATTTAAAAAGCACTCAGATGGCATTTTATTAATAACTATTCTCAAATGTTTTCTTAATAATTCCGTATGTATAGAGCACATAGAAGCCATCATTTCACGTTACCAGCACACAGGAGTGGTGCCTGGACAGTGGCATGTGCTGTACATTTAACACTTCAATTGTTGTGCCTCCTATTTAATCGGCTAGATTTTAAAGGGCTCACACACAGTTGCTACAAAGAGTTTTATCTTCCAGCTGGCTTATCCTCCCAGTACTTATCCTCTAGTTAGCTCTTGCTCTTTTTTGCAGTCGTTATCCCTTTGAAAGGTTTAGAGAAAACACTTCAAAGTGTTGTTTTTCAAAGATGTGGTACTTAAGATAAACTCCCCTCCAGTCTGACCCTCTCCTCATGCTTCCCACCTTAAAAAAATTCACATTCATCTTCTCTTCTCCAATTTGCTGCTGTCACATCCTGCGGCCAAGATTTGCATTCAGTTCACATATGCAAAAAAAATATATTTTAAAAAAATTAAAAAAAAACAAAGAAAAAAGGGATACAATAATCTTTCATTTAACAGTTTCCATTAAACCATTTCCCATCCTGCCTGTGAATAAGCACATTGAACAAGAGGATTCAACATTAAAAATGGACCGCTAGTGTACTTATTGCATACAATAATTGTCAATTTTTCAAAAGACTCTTAAAATAGTCAAATGTCCAATCCTAAACAAGTTTCAGAAGGAACTAAAGGAAGAGAAATATCAAGAAATATTCTGGTTCTAGGACTCTATACCTAGCCCTGCTTGTCATCTGTCTGATCTCTAATTTTCTATTCTGCCCATGTGCAACACAGTTTGTCCTCCCCTTTCCCTAGGTTAAAAGGGTTCTTTGTGATACATATGTGAGGTGGTCCAGCTTCAAAGTACACAATATTTTGTGTACTACTAATACTACTACTAATAATCATGTAGTATACCTCTATCAAGGTACAATATACATTATGGGAAGTCTCATATCAAGCGCAAACTCCATCAGTTCAGGTTAAGTGCCTTACAGTTCTACATTTAAAACTATTTTCAGAGTTCATATCTTTGTTTTAGTTAAAAAAACCCAAAACAACAAAAAACCAAACCACCAGAAACAGAAACAAACTTCCTTATAGACACAGTTACCAAGCATTCTGGTCAATAAAACATGCAACGACAAAAAATTTTTTCTTCACCCTTGGACTTTTTCTCTTCCCCTTGGTTTTCTAACCAATTCAAGTGCATTGCCACTTAGAAGATATTTGTTGCAGGATTTGTGTCAGCCAGGGCAGATGATTGAGACTGATAAGCTATTCAGAAAAGTGCCTGATTAGGTGTGGAAGCTTCTGTAATGACTTGGTGTTAAGCAAAACAAATAGGTCATGTTCCCCCTAGCTGGCTCCTTAGCATGCACTCAAAATTGGCACTGTGTAATCACTGCCACCTGCTCATTCACTGGCAAGACAGAACAAGATGATGTGTTCTGGCAAATGGATGTCCAGCAGCTCAATCACTGATGCAGTAACAAAGGCAAAAGGGAACAAACACACATGAGAAAGCACCCCAGAGGGAAGATTTCCTGTGACTGTCAGCACTGCCAGCCAGTTATTCCATCCCATATTCCCTCTATACTCCATCTACAGAGTCATGATACTCAGTACCTCTGGTTGACTTTGTGTACTCCTATAGATGATATATTTGAAAATTTGTCTAGTCTCAGAATGGTAATTCTTGAAAGTGCAAATTTCCACTGCTTGCTGTCTAACTTCCAGGTCATTCTTCCAAAGAGTCTGATATCTTGACTTAGCAGTGGCATGGGACATTTAAAGTAGGATGTGCAGCAATGACAGCAAAGCCACTGCCATTTTAATAGAATTTCCAACCTAGTATCATTTCTGTTGTGTACTCTTGTATATACTTACTCGTGCCAGAATACAAAAAAGGGCAGAAGTAAACCCTATCATAGAGACAAGATTCTAAGAAAGAAATGTTGGCTTTTTAAAATGTCATTCTTTCTGAGATTTGTTTTCCTTTAAGGAACTACATTATGATCTAAATAAATTGCTGCATTTATGGCTCTGATTCAGAAAAGCACTTCAGCACATATTTAACTTAAGCATGAACTTGGCATGCATACTCCTGAGTTCTGGCTTGTGATGATATTACTGTAACTGAAGATAGAAACCTGGCTTGTGATGATATTACTGTAACTGAAGATAGAAACCCTACACCTTTTATTCAGTACACAGCAGTAGTTAAACTTTCATATGAAAGTTTTAAAAAAGAAGTCACCTTTTGGCAAGGATATGCTCAGTATCATAAAATCCACTGTGCAATTGATAGATGATTGTGTGAAAGATTAAAATTTTAATCACACATGAATTCTAAAACATTAAGACCTCTTGTCTATCTAAGCAACTAGAAAATAAATATTTATTTGAAGTCCAGAAGACCTATCAATACTTTTAGGAAAAAACCCAATCCCTACAACCACATCTCAAATAAGAACCTTTTTAATATTTCCCGCCTTTGATCTTAAGATACAGTTATCCAGCTTCATCCTTACCCACTTTAGGCCACTGTTATCTGAAAGAACAGATTGTCTTCGCCTTCTTCCCACTGCTGAGGTTCAGTCCTGCAAGAAGTGCTATACAGAGAAAGTGCAGAATGCTGTAAAAAAATGCAAAAGAGAAGCAAATTAGCAAGGAGAGGTGTAATATGGTAGAGACTTTGAAGGCACAGTAAATTTTCATAAAGGAAATAATAAAAAAATATTTAGAGACAAGTGTCCAAAGTCTGTGTGACTGCTTTAGGCTGCATCCCTTAAACTTCTTCTCAGTTATAGCTTTCTTCTTATTGCAGAATGTTGTTTCCCCAACCTGACTTTTGGATTTTGACAGGACTATGAGGTAAAAGCCTTCTCTGAGTCATTAACTTCTCATGATGGATGAGAAGCTCAACATGAGCCGGCAGTGCGCGCTGGCAGCCCAGAAAGCCAACCGTATCCTGGCTTGCATCAAAAGAAGCGTGGCCAGCAGGGCACGGGAGGTGATTCTCCCCCTCTACTCCGCGCTTGTGAGACCCCACCTGGAGTACTGTGTCCAGCTCTGGAGTCCTCAACATAGAAAGGACATCGAACTGTTGGAACAGGTCCAGCGAAGGGCCACTAAGATGATTAGAGGAATGGAGCACCTCTCCTATGAGGACAGGCTGAGAGAGCTGGGGCTGTTCAGCCTGGAGAAGAGAAGGCTCCGGGGAGACCTGATAGCAGCCTTTCAGTATCTGAAGGGAGCCTACAGGAGAGCTGGAGAGGGACTCTTTGTGAGGAAGTCTAGTGATAGGACAAGGGGTAATGGTTTTAAATTGGAAGAGGGGAGATTTAGATTAGATATTAGGAAGAAGTTCTTTACTGTGAGGGTGGTGAGGTACTGGAACAGGTTACCCAGGGAAGTTGTGGAGGCCCCATCCCTGGAGGTGTTTAAGGCCAGGCTGGGTGGGGCTTTGAGCAACCTGCTGTAGTCAGAGGTGTCCCTGCCCATGGCAGGGGGGTTGGAAGTTGATGATCTTTAAGGTCCCTTCCAACTCTAAACATTCTATGATTCTATGATTCTATGTTCCACTCTCTGCTCTTACGTTTAAAGTTTAAGAATTCATGTGGCAGCAAAGTCCTAATAACAGCACAATGATTTATGACCAAAGACTATTGAATAGCTTCACATTTGAGTACACATTGGGATTTCAGAGAATCCTTGTAAATAATACTGAAGAACAGTGAGAGTCCATAAATAAATAGAGGCCAAGGATATAAATACCATGCAATGTCTTATATGTAGGTTGTACAAGAAACAATATTCTTTAAGCAGAATTTTAGATCAGAGTCTGATTTCAGATGCAGTGATATAACACTATTTAATCCCATCATTTTTTTTAAACTACAATCAATTTCGGGTTTTTTGTGCGAGAAATAAATTTGATACAAATGACACACGTGGTATTATATCACTTCCTGTTCCTGTGCCAAAAATAGAAAATGTTGTAACTAATGTACCATGAATACTGTAACTGCTTGCTGTAAAGGTCTAACTGGGCCTGTCATTTGTCACTTCTTTACCCTTTTTATGAGACAATCAATAAAACTTGTCATGTTGTTCCTTTTTATGGCTCATTGAGCTCTTATCAAATACTCAGTAAACTATTGATTAATGGACAAACTGGGGAGTGTCAGTTTTTACTCACCTTGAAACACTGTTTCTGTGAACAGTAAGACTTTAAAATACAGCTTTGCAGAGGTTTAATTCTAGATCGTGAATCATACATGGAATTTCAGAGGTTTCTCAGCATCATCAGTTATTCATCTCAAAGTGTTCTGGTCCATGAAATCTGCAATTAAAATCAAATGCTAAACAGAATTCTAGTCCTTTTATATGGTAAGTCAGGATTTTTCATTCCACTTAGATCAGTGCAGAAATACAACTGGGATCCATCAAAGCATAAATTTTATTCGGCTAGAAAGATTACGTGTTGCCAATTAAGTGATAAAATGTTAATTTTTTTTGCATCTGGTTGCAAATGAAACAAAGTTACTTTGGTCTTCCCTGAGCCAAGACAAACTGGAACTCTTATTCATAACCATAATTTTATTTTACTTTGTGCGCCTTTCTCCCCTCAGCTCTTCAAGACCCCTGCAGTCTTCATTAACTTCCACGTTTATGTTCCCATCAAAGGTTGCAACATTTTCTTTGTGAGACATCAATATTTTCAGTCTAGCTGCTGATGAAGATAAATTCCAGAAGTTGTTAGACAGGTTATATCTTTATGTATGTGGAAATTGCAGAGGTTACTGCTCTTCCCAGAGATCACAAAGAAATTAGGCTTTAGTCTTTATACCATTGTTTTTTCAGTGCACCATTTTAACATCGATTTTGTTGGAATCAATAGTTAATAAGCCTATTTTTGTTCTCTATACACGTGTGTATGAGTGTACCCAAAAGCTCATAGGATGACTCTCTTGACTTGACTGTCTTTTCGGTCTTTTTTTTTTTCCCCTTCAGTGTTTGGTGATGTCATTGCAAGGTTTAGTCTGCCTATTTTTTCTTTACTTTTTTTTAAAAACATTTTTATGCAATTAGCCTGCTTCTTCATTCTTTTTCAGTAAAGCTGCAGTATAGAGACACCTGCTGGGAAATGAATGAACAGAAACAAATGCAAATATCCATTATAATAATAATAATTTTAAAACAGTAATAATAACAACATTATTCTTTTTTACAGCTTTCAAGATGGAAAGTATTGGCTAACCCTACCTTTATTTGGTATTTTTAATTTCTGCAGAAACCTTATTAACTTGATCCAGAAACATTCTAGACAAGGATGTTCAATTTGAACATTCAATCTGACTGGTTATAACAGAACTTAACTTATTCACGGGATTTCACATCTTTCCACATATTTTGCCCTTTCAGTATCAATCAGAGAGAATCCTTGTGATTGGGCCCAAGAGTAAGCAATGCCTTGTGCCAAATTCTGTGCATTAGTTTTAGAAGTTTAATTATTTAGGAAAATCAATTGCTAGATCTAATGATTCTATATAGCAAAAAGAAAAGAGAATATGATAAAATAGAAGCTAGGGAACATATTACTGAAACCCATACTGTGTTCAATATGTTCACACAAATGCATAGTTAATGCTTCATTTCAATCTTACGTTGAAACTTTCCTCTCATATTAGATTATAATCCCCCTATTAGTCATATTATTCAATAAAATCTTCATTAGTGAGAAAAGCCAGAATAATAGACTTGCCTAATAATTATTTTATTATTGTATAATGATTTTGTTTATAAAACGTATCTACTATATAAAATATCTTATTTACTTAGGCATCTAATGGTAAACAGTAGGGGTTTTGTTGTTTACTCTTTTCTGTAGTTTCTGTCATAATTCACAAGAAAATAGCTTCCTACTCTGATTCAGAAGTCTCTTGAGAATAAGTACTGTAGCACATGCTTCAAAACATTTGCAATGATAGCTCCGTGTACTTATGAGTTAACACATTCCTGGAAAAAATCATTCTAGCAGTTAATATTTTATGAACAGTTTCCTAAAAAAATAAATCTTACAAACAAGTTAATATAAAAACTATTAAACTTTTATTTTATTTAATTTTGCCACCAGTGGGAACACATAACATTTTCCAAATGATTGCACTCAGGAATAAATTCACAAAAGTATTTTTATGCTGCAATGTTTTGTATTACAGTTCTTGGCTTGAGGCATCTTGCTACCGATGGAAATGACAGCGCTGAATTAGGCATTTTCTTAGAAATGGCAGCTGAGGGAGATTCACCATTTACTTGAAGGAATTCAATCGTGTTTCATTCTACCTCTTAGCTAAGAATGTTGATCCCCAGACTGCAGGACAGTGGTACACTGGCCTTATGCATCCTTTGCTTACTAAGGATGGGCTGGGGAGGAGAGTGCAACAACCTACCATTAAGGATCAGTAACAAGAGTATTGTGGAAGGGGAAGCTTCAGTTCAAACTCTTGTCCAGTTAGTGTGCTAGGTTTAGATGTGGGAATCTGTTATGATGTGTGGAGCAACTTCAACTGGAAAGACCATTCTGAAAACTTGACAGAGCAACACATTTATGTATGGGCAGTTTGTGCCAGTAAAAATATTAATAAAATGAAATTTTCAAGTGCAAATAAACAAAACAAGTTCTCACCACAGTTACATGAAATATTGTTATTTTATATGAAGAACACAGTAATCAAGGTGAATAGTTAGTTCTCTAACACTTAGATTCTCAAATGAAACCCGGCTCGCTACCTTCTGCTGTGTATTATCCATAGAGTTCCTGAAACTACTTCCCAAGTGTTTCACTATCAATCACTTTAATGGAAGAGTTCAGATCGTTTGTAAACCATTTCATCATGTCCTTTGCAACTCCCTTCTAAACTTATATATATACCTTGTTATGTCTTATTATTATTATGTTATTCTCCCAACTATTTCTGTGATAAACTTGAGTCAGGACTAGAAGACAGAAATAATTTCTTGCCCAACCCAGCATTTGTTGAAAAAATACTTCCTCCCATAAAATGAGATTCTGTTTTGTTACCTTTGGAGGTGATTTTCATGCAGCAATATTCAGTCTCTGTGTATTTATCATATAAGTTAGATGTTTTGCTTCACCTAATTTTATTTAAGCATCTCATATTCGGTATACTTTATCAAATTTTTTTCTTTTTTTTTTTGGGGGGGGGGGGGGGGGCAGAATTTTTTGCCTGCTACTTAATTCCTTTGTGTGATGCTCCAATATTTTTTAGGCTGTACCTTTTGGATATCAACTTACCTACTACCAATTCATGTATAATTTTTGTCCCAGGTTGCATTGACAGCTACAATGTTACATGTCTCTTAGTGACATTCTAAGTAGAAGTCTGAATTCAAAATGTATTTTCTTGTCAAGTTTACCTCAGTGTCTAGTTTAAATAGACTCCCCAGACAATGTCTCTTCCTTGCTTTAGTACTATAAGGTCGAACTTGAGATAGCAAGAAATGAAGAGCACTAAGCAACCTTCCTAAAGGCTTTGAATTTATAATACTTTCTAATAACCTGAAATTGGAAGATTCATAAGAAGCTTGTCTTCCCTGATATCTATTCTGTTCATTCTGAGAGGATACTTGGATTTTACACACAAGTGGAAAAGTAAAGACTTTACATACATGTATCTAAACATGTATACATACACAAAAATATCTGCGTACACACACATATATATACATGCATATATATACATAAAAACTATAACTAGATAAGCTATCATATAAAGTGCAACAACCAAGATCTTTGAGAAGTGAGTCATTGAGATAATCTATTCTGTTATTTTAATTTTACATGTACAAACTTCTATTTCCAGTTATTTCTACATGTTTCTCATGACCAGCAACTTCAGTGTACAGCATTCAAAAATAATATATTTTTCTATTAACATTCTTACTATAATAAAGATTACTTTTTGGGTAGTGTACAACAAGACTAGCCTCCATTGTCGAGGGCTTATTAGCATTAATTTCTTCACTATTACTTCTTTTTCTGAAAGTATATATTAATATATATTCACAGATTATTCATAAATTTAATATTTTCTAATAATTCTCTATAAAAAGGAAGTTCCATGTATTTCAGAGTGTCATGACCGTAGTAGTATAAATTCAAGAAATAGTTCAAAAAGTAGTTAGATTTCTCTATCTTAAAAACTATAAAAACCAACTATATCTCACCTTGATGCAAAATGGCATTTTTAACTTAACCAGCTAACTTTAGTTGGGAGTAATACCTGAACACAACCACACAGTTAAAGGAGAAATTTATGACTGTTCCATGTTGTATATGAAACATAACTCATCAACATATGACTTTTGTGGCAGACTTTAACATCAGTTTTAAAAATGATGCAACATAAGGCAAGAGGCAATAGCTGACTTGATAGTACATGAGAAATGAAAGACACTTATTATTACCTTTTTTTAAAGCATCTGTGATTAAGAAAATTAATATTTACAACATTTAGAGTCACGTAAGGGACCAATGTAATCAACACCTTGGGTCAGTCACTGGATGATTTATCAGTACAGAAGAATACAAGCTAGTTCATCTGTTACCAACTTTTTCAAAACAGCTGCTATGGTGAAATATCAATATTAACATACATAATATCTATTTTTATTTAATAGTAACAATTCAGCAGAAAGACCTGCTGAACTCTGAAATGCATGCATCTTGCTCCATAGAAACCATCTTGAATTCACCTTTTGTTTAAGAGTCCAGGATACTTTTATTCTCTTTTGTACCAAATGCTACTTCAGAAAGTCTGGATAGCTACTACTTTAGCACTAATATTGCTCAGTTCTTCTTCTGTCTTCTAACTGAGCAGGGGTCCTGTTGTTTTTGTTCTCCTCCAATAAACCTTACCGTATGCATACAATGAAACATGAAAATAAGACAGTTCTGTGAAATTCCTTCTCGTGCTGGTGCGATTAAGATCACAGAAAATATTATCTAAAGAATAGCAGCTAACTGTTTTAAAAATTATTTTAAATGTATCCTTAATTCTTTTAACTAAGATAAAATTTAAGCTCCCTGTTTTATGTTCTCTGACAGTATTTGGGAGTTCAGCTGATATTCAGCTTGCCACAATGGGGCTAAAACCTAGTTAATAGTGTCTTAGAGCTAAGAGGGCAACAGTTAACACTGATACTAGCGCCAGTTCTGACAGAACTAATTCTTTAGTTCCAGCACCGCATTTCAAGTCTAACTTAAAGACTCTCACCTGAAATGAGTTTAATAATATTGATTCTTTACAATCCTCCTGATTCAGCTACACTGATGGTAGATGTTATTGAGTAATCTGAATAAATTAATGGAATGAACCCTGGAGCAGGTGCTCTGGCAACAAAAAGAATACCTTTGCATCAGTGTGGATATTTTTTAAGCCTGTGTTATTATGTTCCCATATGTTCTTCTTTTATATGTATGCAATATTCTAGCAATCTCCTTAATCTAATAGTTCCTGGACTGCATTCATGTAACCACAACATTAGGTGAAATTGCTATCCTTCTTGATAGCAGCATGCATAGTGGAATTGTGCTCTCAAAAAGCAGTAGAGAACCAAAGTCCCAATGAGAGAGCTAAGTCTGAATAGCCATTTAAGACACAAACAAAACTCTTCACTAAACTATATTCTTGATCTCAGTTAAGGTCAAAGCCTCTGTATTACTTGGAAATAGATTGTTTTGTCCACTACAAAATCAAGAAAGGAAAGCTATTTCCTGTGAGTAGCCACCTATTGGTTTATTTTTATACCTCTTGAAAAAGGTGAAAAATGTATTTGTCTCCAACGTCAGCTAGAGGCATTTGAAGACTTTTCTTCTTACATTACACATTAACTAAAACCCAGTTTTAAACATAATGGCTAGTCTTTTTAGGATTAAAATACTTAAGAGAGTTCATAAAATCCATGTGCCTTTTTAGAAAAAAGTATTTGACACAAATTTTTCCATATTTTTATTGAATTACTTAAATGGTGTTTAGTACAGCTAAAGGCATCCTTCCACAGTATAATTTTTTCTCTCCTCTTCATTGCAGTCTTTAAAATAGCATAGTACAGATATGCTTGTGACTTACAAATGGAAGAAGGATTTGAGACGATTGGAAAGCCTCAAATATTATGAGAAATTTTGTGCAAATGAGCTAAAGTGTAACTTTAAAATTTAATAATATTATTTGATATATAATGTTTTAAATATTGTAATATATTATATTAACTTAATAATTTTGAAATGTTAATGAAATTTTTTTTGTTTTTAATTTATCAGACAAAAGCTAAAAGAAATTGTAACCAACCTAACCAAAAAGAGTGTTGGACATTCTTTTCAGCAGGATTAAGCTTACAGGTTTTATGAACTATCGACAAAATTAAATAGGTTTTGTTTGTATCACAGCCCTGTGAGAATCCTTTCCATAGAACGGTGTGTGTGTGGATATGTGCAGGTGTCTGTACATATACCTTTCTTTTGATGATGGAAGTAAAAAATGAGTGTTCCTGAACTGTGAAAAGAGCACAAAGTATAATATTCTCAACATTTTCAGGAGAGTGATAGTAAAACAACATAGAATCATAGAATGTCAGGGGTTCGAAGGGACCTCTGGAGATTATCTGGTCCAGCCCCCTGCCAGAGCAGGTCCACCTACAGCAGGTTGCACAGGATGGAGGCCAGGCGGGTTGTGCTCTGCCACCCTCAAAGTAATGTTTAGATGGAATTTCCTATATTCAAGTTTGTGCCTGTTACCTCTTGTCCTATCACTGGGCACCACTGAAAATGTTTATTTTGATCCTGTAAACAACCACATGACATTTTAGTTAAGATAATATGGGTTTCCTAATATGAGTAAAGTGATACATCTGCATCCATGTTTCTATGGCTTTATGCACACAACTGCAGAAGCTGAACTAATTCCGTATTTGACTTTAGTTTACCTGTTTTATTTACTAGCAGAAGGATTTGGTACTTATTAATCTAAAATATAATAAAACCAGAATATTTATTGTTCCTGTATCACTGGATTGTGAATAATTCTTACTTTGAAGTAAAAAGGATTACGGCATTAGGTTTTCAGCACAAAGAACTAGCAGGAAATGATGGACATTAAACGAAGTGAACACTTACTTTATCTTTTCAGTTCTTGCAGCAAGTGATGCTGCACTGCAGAATTTTAACTATGACTTTACACCTGTCTTGGATCGTGCTGGTGGAGTAGACTAGCTTTACTGTATGTGTAAATATGTACACACTTTAAGCTCTTCCTTTAGAATAATTTTTCAGGATCATCCCCCATTTATCTCTGCAATGCTTTCCATCTCTATTAAGTTTAGCAGCAGGAAACAGACACTGGCACAAACTAACTTGTTTCCTAGTCTAACATGTTAGAAAATAACAACCTATTTTTTTGTGTTTGGCCTCGGATTAATGTCTTAATAATAACACATCACCACATACATATAACTTATGTAACAATATGTAACATAAATGCTTTGCACCTATCTCAGATATCTATGAAAGAACTCCTCAAAAAAAAAGAAAAAGCAACATTTTTCATTCTTATGAATAGTTCCTTGTTCTGTTTTAATATCACAGTTAGGAAGTCCCAAGACTCAAAGTGGGATATAAGACAGTGTTGTGATTCTGATCACCTTACTTACAAGAAAATTGCAAGCTAAGGACTAATTCTGTGCTTGGGGTTTTGTTTTGCTATTTACCTGAAGGAAGAAAGCTTCAGTTCACAGAGTCTCTGCCCAGCAAAGTGCAGTTACAGAAAAGCACTTACTTTAAAAAGCAAAACGCAGCACTTTGCTCCTTTATTTTATGTTGGGGGGAGGTGGGGGAATTGTCTTTTTTTTTTTAATAACAGCTATTATCAGGACCAAACTTTCAATGACTGTTTTTAAACATATAAGCAGATATATCATATGCTATATTTAAACATTTATGAATATATATTGACCTATATATTCTGTGATTGGGTTAATAAGAGCTTAGTAAGGAATTATGAAACAAATACTCATTTTGACATAAAAGTGTCAATCAACAGATTTGGGATGTCTTACTGGAACGTACCACTCACCTTTACATTTCATGGGGAAAAATCCAAACAAATAAATTCAAGTCTAACTTTGTAATATATTTCACAGAATCAAGTAAAAGGGGACTGGCAGAGATCTTGCCAAATTTTCATGTACATTTAATGTTATTTTCTATTAAAGCAAAACTATTTGACACATTTGAAATTAAACATTTCAGTGCTTCAAAATAAAAATTGAGTCAGAAGTGAGTTGTAGAAAAAATTCCTTTTTCTAACAGGTTTTATTAAACAGGTTTGCCTGTACCAACACAAGCTATGTTTACATTGTAATTCCAGTTGGGACTGTAGGATATGTTGACATACTTAGTTAACAATCCTAGCTCAGATGATGATATCCCTAGTTGCAGATTTACTTAGATGGATATTTAAACCCTGTTTACAAGTAGAAAATATGTCCTGGAGTCACATCTACTTATTTTAGCCTAGACAGAGATGCTAGTTAAGGAATGTGTGTGTGTCTGTGTTTTTCTTAGGAATTATACAGATACATAATTATCAAGCATACATTAATTTATAAAATATGTAGCAAAATATAAACATATTTCTTATACTGGTATAAAATAGGTATTAATAGCCATTAAATTTCTGTGTGTCAAAACTATATGCAGCTAAAAGAATAGCTACATGGTCTCAAAGTAAATATCTATCATGTTCTAGAACAGATATATTGCCACCCTCACACTAGTTATATTACACTAGAGCTGGCTGTCTTCACTGGTGAAATACCTTTTATCATTACTTGCACATATTAATTATGCACACACTAGATTTTTTGACGCTTCTACATATCTACATAAGGAAATATGTTTAGATAGTCATGGATTGATTTTTTGTTTGTTGTAGCTAATCTGACTTGTGACAGCACAGTATAATAGCAATTGATCTTGGTATGGTTTAGATTGCAGAGATTTGTTAACAAACACCATAACGGTGCAAGAGGCATCTTTTTTCTGTCTATCTGCATCTGTGCCATTCCCAATGCTATTCCTGGACCACTAGTAATGACATTCTTTACATAAAAAAACCCTCACATTATTGAATCATGGATAAAGGATTGACATGACATTTACTTCTTCTAGTTAACCAGGGAGACCTTTAGCTTTGCAGGGCAAATGTAAGAAAACAGTTGAAATCACCAAGAGTGCAGAGGATGGAAGAAAGAGATGAATTTATTGACAATAATACAGCTGACTTTCTGACTGGACTACCTGAATTCAAAGGCATAACAACTCAAAGTAATTTAGAAGCATGAACCCTCAAAGCACCTGCAGTACATAACAATTGACTGCATAGATAACTGATATTCTTTAGTGATTTTCTCTGCCATCAGCACTTCCCAGGCAGTCAGTCTAAACAGATTTAAGTAGAGGCACAGGGAGGTCCAATGAAGAGGTATTTGTTAGTATTCAATGCTAAATTAGCTACCAAATAAAGGATAGTCTTATTAGCTCACTCCTTTATCTTGTGCCAGTGCTTCCCAACAGGATAAATTAATCCCTCTGGGGCACATGGCTAACACACCTTTACTGGTTTAATACCTGAAATAGCTCATTTGGGGTCAGTTAGCTCTATGCAACTGTTCTTCGTACCCCATCAGAATACACTGTGACTAAACAAGCAATAACTGAAAAACTGACAGGATTAGAATTTGTAGAGGAAAATCTAAGAGTAACAAAATGTCCCATCTGTAATAAGGCTGTGATTAAGCTGGACACTATTTCAGAATTTAAGATTGACAGAATAGATGGACAAACCTAGAGAAGTTGCACCAGAATTGAGTGCTCGTTTTTAGTGAAACTGGGTTCTTTTTGACACTTCCTGATTCACCCCAGCTGTGACTCTAACACTTTAAGGTGCCACTATGCAAGTTAGCCATAGTTAAACAAATAGACGGAAAGAGAAGACCAGTTAAAAATATGTATCTATAAGGAGTGCTGTCAGACAGCCTTTGAGGCCCTGCTCTTTGTAATTCTTCTGCTGAGCTGACTATGTCAGAATTTTGTGTTCAATTACAGAAGTTCACTAGTGGTACGGCACTTTTGACTCCAGAGAGAATATAAATGTTTGAAGAAATCAAGTTCTGTAGGAATTGTGCAGTCTAACACTGATTCTTATTTTTGATCCAAATAAGCTCTTACTTTTTGCAGATTTAATTTCATCTTAGCTTGAAAAGAAATTTGTGTTTCTTGAGTTAATTTCTTGCAGTAAGGAAGGACAGGAGAGTTGGAACACTTTTCTTTGGTTCTATTATTAAACAGTAGACTGTGGGAATAAGTATGCGCAGAAAATCATCCTACAAGCTCTGTGATATGGGTGTATATTATAATGAGAGATGAGATACCCAAGAACTAAGATTCTTTATGTAAATAGATCTGTGATGAATTATGTAACAAATTCTCAAGATGGAATTTTACAGCAATGTGGTCTTTGTATTTGTGCACCCTTTTTTTTTTATAATGATGAGCAATTTGTGGTTGAAACTAAGGCAAAGAAAATATGTGGGTTGGATATTTTATCATTGCTTTTCTAGAAACAAGCACATAGATCATGATTTATAACACTGTCCCAAATTATGTCAAGGTTTAGAGCAGGCTGAATAATATGAAGAAATCTAACCCTTAAAATAAAAACAATCCAAACTTTCAAACACTTCACTTCTGATAAACCTATTTTAAAAATGCAACTAACAGTATTTAGTTAACAGTTTTCAATCATCTTCTGTAACTGTATACCATACGAATTGAAATCTCTTTTCTTCCACTCTTTGAGTGGTCTATTTAGGCATTCTTAATCTATTTTTAGAAAATATGGTGGAAGAAAACTGTTTTTCTGTGTTCTTCTAAGGAGCTTGTCAGTGGCCAAAGGCCAAAGGCTATTTATGTGGACAAGAATTAAGGACAGCTATGTCAGAGTACAAAGTCTCTGAGGCAGCCAATTTTTTTTGTAACTGACAGCATGCGGTCCAGTGACAGCGTTCTACATATAATTTCTACCTTAGTTACGTATCTTCTTTTTGACTTCAGTTCATCAGGAAGGGTAAGATGCATTTCATCTATTTTTTACCATCTTCAAATACTTGGTAGCAACAATGATAAACAATTGATGCCAAAGTAGTTTCATATAAAAAGTATTTAGTCTGAATTCATTAATCAAGCTGTCTCTGTGGACCATGGAGAGGTAGGCACTTCCAGAGGGCAATTCCTGCCATTCTAAAATATGTGTCAAATTTGCTGAGATGAATCGTATTTTGGAACGTCTTTTTTCCTTTGGCTTAAGAAATGCTCATATGACTAGCTTACAAGGCATGTCTAATTTATAAAATGGCTAAAGACAAATAAGATAAATCATATTATCAATCCATTTTTCTGTATATAGAACCCATCTGTAAAACAGCAATACAAGCTTTAGAGATGTAAGAAGAGGAGCCTGGAGACTACTGTCCGAGTAGGTATTACTGCCTAAGACAGATAGAGATCTAAATATAACATTTAACACATACTCTCCTGACCCTACTCAGAACTGGTAGAAAGTACTGTAATACAAACAATAGTATTAACTAGTAGTCCTTAAAAAGAAAAGAAATTACAACTATCTAAATCCAACTCTACACTTAATGGAGAATGACACTATTTAGATGAGATTTCTTTGGCAAACATTTAGATACTAGAGACTGATTGGGTATACAGGCAGTTTAAAATCTGACATCATTCAGGAACACCAATTTGCCAAGAATACAGCTGAAGGTTTGTTAAGGAAAGTAGTCGGGCAATTTAAATGAGAATTTCAAGGCATGAGAGATGGTTAGAGCTCTAATTAAAGGGATAGTCAAGTTATAAAGCTTGAAGTGAAGTAGCAAAAGCAACAGGACATTAATTCATTTAGTTATACATGACAATAACATGAAAATCTGACAACTCAAACAGCTGTCCAAATTATTGTACATATGTGCTACTCTGATTTTTACAAAATCACCCACATACATTCAGATTATGAGTCTGCAGAGGATTCTCTGAGCACAAGAAAATATCAGGGCAAACAGAAAAATTTCAGGATAGGGAAATGCTAGCATCGTACCCCTGGGGAAAAATATACATGCAAACTACTGAATACCAGAACAGAAACAGAGAGGTTTCATGACTGAATATAAGCTATAAAATCTATAAAGAGATCAGGAGGACTACAGAAAGTCACTGGAGCTTTCAGAAACCATCAGCACCAGAAGAAAAGCTTGATTTGTTTCTTCTTTCCTTCCTCTTTGTAAAACCTCTTACAGTGCACTATTTAGTCCATTCAGAATCCCACTGAATCTAACACTAGATTCTGTGCCAAACCAAGTGAGAACATTTCATCAAGGTCTGTTTTGTTTTTTGCATGTAATTTCTAAAAAAGAGGGGGAAAAGGTATAAACAATGTATTATGCATTTGGTAACCAGGCATTTAGTAACACATTACCTTTTAATCTTAAAATTCATTAGCTAACAGCCAGTGTTTGGGCAAATTTTGCAGCAGCCAAACACTTACAAAAAAAAGGAGATTGCCTAAGCAAAACCAAGGATAATAAAAAACAAAAGGTTTTCTAAATTACTGTTGCCTGTGTCATTAAATTTCATATTGTGCATGGAATCTGAATACATCATTTTGTTCTGCATGACAAGCAGAAGTGAGCATTCATACATTACTCAGCCACTTAATTAAGAGCCTGGGATATTTGCAGTTAGCAGAAACTAATAAGGGAATCACATTTAAATTCAAATCACTCCTCAGGGTAGCTGTCTGCAACATAAGCAAAGCTTACTGGGTAGATGTTCCACTAAATGCTCAGCTAAAAGCTTAGTTTTACTGTATTTATGAGTAAAGAATAATTCTGGGTTTGATTAAAGGTGAGAGTAAAATAAACAAATCTGTTTTGGATTTTCAAGTTACATTTTGTCTCAGTTATTTCTAAATTCCAGTATGTCTGTTACTTTGTATAATAAAACAAGAGTATAATTTAGGGCTTTCCTAGCACAAAACAGAAGATTCTATAAAACAGTCAGCTGGGTTTACTTTATACATGGTATTTCAAGACATTTTGCAGGAGTAAGACCTACTGCAGACAGCAAGCAGCAACCCTAGCAGCCTTAAGGAAACAAAATCCCTGTACTGTTATATTATGAGCCATGTCACAATTCCAAAAACTTATTAAATAAATGGAATTTACTGTACTACCAATTTTCTTCTTGTTGTTCACTATTGAGCAGCTTGCTTTGCATTTTATTATACTGAAATTCAGATTTTTTTCTATAGTGGACCAAAAGTAAAGTAGTAAAGATAGTGGTAGTAAACATACATAAAGTGCTGTTATCCAGGAATATCATCATTGATGACGTGCAGATGACCCTGCACCACTTTCAGACCATTGCCAGGGTCCTCACACCTCTTATCCTTTCTTTTACTTTTCTTTAGAGGACATCTGAAAACTCACAGGAGAAATGTGTTATTAATTATTTTTCTGCTTTAAAAGTTGCAAAAAGGGCAAAACCAATGCCAATAATTTTTCATTAAAAATAAAGCAATTTAAATGAGAAAAATATTATATCAATCAAAAAAACCCCAACCAACGATACCTCAAAATCTTTCATACTAATTTTCAGCATGAGAAAAATTGTCACATCATAAATGTAAGCAACAGTGAATATTTAATGTTTACCACATTAGAGTAGGTCTATATCACAATGGATGCATTCTTGCAGAGCATGCAAGTATGTTTAAGCTAGCTCTGAATGAGTAAAAAACTCACATTTCAGTAACAGAAAATTAGTGCTTCTAGACTAGCAGTGAATCACTGCTATAAGCACTATTTCACTCCTTGCTATCTAACCACAATGTACGTGTTCCCTGTTGGCCACCTCATCCATACTTTGAGTGTGTATAACTGACAACATAAAATATCCTTTCTTCTGTGACCTTTCCACACTTTCACTAAGTATAAGGTGTTTTTTCTCTTTTCCTCTGAAGTTATTTTCCCGAGGCTCTTTCCACCGGTCTGGGAGTTCAGCAGTTCTGCGACTCTCAGCTTCTGTATTTGAAGTATTACATTTAAGTTACTCACTTGGATTATTTTTAAATTCTTTGGAACTTCAATGCAGGTCATTTAGAATTTTTAATGCATTTATGAGGGAATCTGCAACATATTTGCTGTTTGACACTTTTGCTTTACTACACCTTTTATTGTCCTCAAAATCATATTATCATACTCTATTTTTGTATATGACATTTTTTAAAATATAATTTCTTTATGGCTACAATGGCCAAAGAAGACTCTAGATTCACAGCTTCCTGGAATACTCTGGTGTCATACAGGAACTGTATGGCATTTTCAAGAATTAATTTTTTATTTCTCCCATTCCTGGGGGTGCATGTGCTAAGGTACGCATCTATGCAGTGAAATGGAATAGTGTAGAGAAGTTAGCATTAAGTGTTAACCAAGTCTGCTCCGAAATTAGAGGTAGTTTGATTGCACCAGTGTGATTATGTGCACTCAGCATTTATAAGTGGTCTGACATATTTCTGCAAACACAACATTACTCCAGCACTGACCTGTTGCTTTCAGATCTGAGTTTTTATCACCACATTAGAGCTCCCTTGTGTGCTTCTCTATACAATATTGGTTCGAACCAGAGATTTCTGTATCCTATTAAAATGCACAGTGCAAGCAAGCCTTCAGAGGATAGGGATGTATTCTTATTCTTCCTTTGCTCACAAAGAAACAGAGGAACAGAGGAACATTTAAAATGCCCTAGGAATCATTCTTTTTCAGCCTTACACTTCTACTACCTGCAAAAATTATGTTTGTCCAATAGTGTTTGGTGACAGTGAAATCAGCAGCAGAACTGTGATCGAGTGTGAATTTGACTCAGGGCAAAGCTTAGAAGGCCTACTTCAAATGCCAACATTTCTTAAACAGCTGTTTTCCTATATCATAACTGGAAAAGATTAACAAGTTTGAAGTCAACTGAGGAAAAACTGTTCTTGTAGAAGTATCTTGTCAGTAAATTAGAATACATCCTGTAACCTGCTAACGTTAGCAAAACTGTGCAAATAGACTAAGAACTTGGCTCTGTGAATTCTGTAAATCAGGTTTATTTTTCACCATTTAGTTTATTTGTGTTAACACACAAAATGTTATAATACATCTTGAAAAGTCTTGGAGCGCAGTTTTGAAGTAGACTTTCACATATGATGCCAAATACCACAAAAGATCCCCACTGTTTGAACTTCACTTTCTCTCTTTGGCTCTCCTGCTACTTCAAAAGAAGTTAAGAAAGTGCATCACCTTGTAGCCCAATAAAACAAATAAGCCTTGAGCTATGAACAGATGTTGGCCTGATGTTTCACTTTCTTAATGCTAAGCATTTTCAACCCTTTATGACACTTGTCTTTTGTAAAGTGCAATATAAAATAGAGAAGAGCAAGAGGGGTGCTTGAGCTGGTTGAGATGTTACCACTTGGCAAAGGAAAAAGAAGTAAAAAAAAAAGCAGAGGGAATCTGCCTTCTCATTTTCAGGATTAAAGGAACAGTATGAGGAGCAATAAAGGATGTACAACTGAGAGAAGAAAAAGTGCTTTTCTGCCTTTAAGCTGATTGATTTTATTTGGGAGATCATACAAACACTTGATGTGAAAGGAGAAGTGTGAAGACTTTAGAAATAATTGGGAGAAGGTAGGTAATGCTTGCCACTGACTAAGTTCAGCCTTGCCTGTGATTCTTTCACAGGTAAACTTGTATGCACATGGACATTGTATTTTCACGAGTATATAAAAATAGCAGTTCTTTGTACATAGACACTTATTTTCATTAACAACACTGAGCCCTGGGTCACACCACTTGTAAGTGGCTGCCAACCGAATCTAACTCCATTCACTGCAACTCTTTGGGACCCAGCCATCTAGCCAGTTTTTTACCCAGTGAAGTGTGCACTTGTCCAAGCTACGAGCAGCCAGTTTCTCCAGGAGAATGCTGTGGGAAACAGTGTCAAAAACTTTACTAAAGTCTAGGTAGACAACATCTACAGCCTTTTCCTCATCCACTAAATGAGTCACCTTGTCATTGAAGGAGATCAGGTTAGTCAAGCAGGACCTGCCTTTCATGAACCCAGGCTGACTAGGCTTGATCACGTCATTGTCCTGTATAGCACTCAATATGATCTGTTCCATAACCTTCTCCAGCACTGAGGTCTGACTGACAGTCCTGTAGCTCCCTGGGTCCTCCCTTCTTGTAGATGGGCATCTCATTTGCTAACTTCCAATCAACTGGGATCATCATGCCTTCTTGCTCTTTTAATTCTACTCAGAATACTCTCCTGAGGCTCTCTTTGCAATTGAATGCATATTTTTAAATATTTTTAATTGTGTTTCATTGTACCCATGCCAAAAAAAAAAAAAAAACAACCAAAAAAAAGGAGAAAAATCATCTTTCTGGGAATGTGTATTTTACTTGATCAGTTTCTTTTAATCACATTTACTATGTTTTATTTCCAATTAGTTAATCTTCTGCAACTACATGTAATCTCCAAGTTGTATTGTGTCAAAAAGAGATAAAATGAATTCCAAAATAAGATTAATTAAAATATCTGAAAACCTGGGTTACATATTAATGTGTGAAAAGGCATAATTTCTAACAACTAGTGATTTGATGTGAAAAAAATCTGAATAAATGGATTACTATTAAATTAATGGCATAGTTAGTTGTTCTGTCACATTACTCTGTCCACAGATTTCAAAGGACATGAACAGTACTTACACTATTTGCAGATAAAAGAACTGAACCATAGGAACTGATGGGTGTCTAGCAGGTTAACCTGAAGATTCAGTACTTCTCTTTTCTTGGAGGTTACCCACATTGGTCTACAGTGACGTATGGTAATGGGATGATTCTGTTTGTCTCATGGAATACCACCTGCAAGGTGCTTAGCATAAATCTCTTACAGGTAAAGGATATAATTATGGCCATGAATTCCACCAGGGCAACTCTCATGCATAAATTTAAGCCCAAACTGAAATGTGTGTAGACTCAGACCCTGATGAGCTGCATTTAATTTTATTCAGAGGACCAGAAAAATAGCAGTGTACTTCTGAGATGCCATGTAAGTTCTTGGAACAGATTTTAATGGTGTATTGATTCTCTGTCTGGGATGAAATTCCGTCTGTACACTTCTCAGCCCTAGATAAATGCCCTTACCATTAATATATTTTATCATTAAATAAATAGCAGTTTATTACCCAGTTCCTTCACTGTTATTTCAAATGTTAATTTTTCATTATTTTCTGACTAATAATAAAACTGTACTCTGTACTCTTAATTTAAGTTAATTAAATTAACTTAATTATTGTCACATTAAAAGTCATAAGCAAGTGGATGTATTTGATCTGTATTTATACCTACCCTAAAGTTTAATTTAGCGGAATTCATTAATGAAATTCATATTTTTATGTAACACCATGTCTTTCTGCTACATCATTTTGATTTTATAAACCACTTTACATTCAGAATTTCTAATACCAGGCATTATATAAAAAGTTGTGTTAAAGACATGTTGAAGAATTTTACTCAAACTCAGTGCTATGATATTTTTAGGATTAATTTCCATTTATTTGAGCCTTCTTAGATGAGGAAAGTTTCCTTTGGAAGAGTTCTCTTCCTTTCTAAATAATTAGTAGTGGTCATAAAAACAAGTGATTTTCCAAAATCCAGACAAGCGTATATCGAATATTATCCGGATGGATGGACGGAAGGATGGAATATCGTCCTTCTATATCTGAATTACCAGCTCGCACAGAATGTAATAGGATTTTTTTTTCACACACATTCAAGGACAGTATTTGGTCCTTGCTGAGGATAAGCATGTGATGTGATGTGATGTGATGTGAGGGGANCTATGAGTCTATGATTCAATAACTTTATCAATTCATGAGTTAAAGAAATTAGCAAGAAACTCTCAGTGGTGGGTGACTCTGGAGTTATGTTAAAAAAAATGTCTCTTAAGACCACCTTTCTTTTAAAGTTACAGTTGGGGGCAATTTTAGCTCCTGGAAATGAGTAAGGGCTTTTCACAATAAAATTATCTAATAAAATACTTCTCATTTTGGCAGTAAGTGAAAGTTCACCACAATTCATAGCCATCTGAATTATGTTACGGTTAGAATTATCAGTGTATAAATCACACATCACAATAACAGAAGAGCTAAACTTCTACACTTTCAGTGTATCCAAAATTGGGCAAATTGGGCAAATTGGAATTGAGCATCTATAAAGCTTAAATGGGGAAAAGGATAGATTGTTTTTTCTTTAGAGCAGATTTTCAAATTCTAAGACAATGCAGAGTCTTTACTATTTCAACTCTGTCTCATAGCTCATGTGAAAACAAGAAACTGGTCTTATGCCAGGCCAGGTACAACACACTGACACAAATGGCACTAACCGTGTCCTCTATTAAGAGAAGAGCCTCAAGATTAGAAGTATGCAGACTGTATTTTACATTCATGACGGGTTTGATGCACACCAGTAATTACATGGAGAGAAGTTTGGATTCCTGTTATCTGTTTTAAATCTATACTTTTGAAAAATGAAAAAAAATCAACCTCCAGGGCTTTCTGTCCCTTACAGGCTGTTTACCAAAACCCTCAACTACGTCTAGATAGTTTCAGTCCCTGATTTATCATAGATGAACTGTTTACAGAGAATTTTCATGCAGTTACCATCTCTATGAACACAGATAAGCAAGTACATTTTAGAACAATTCAGACCTGCCTGATAAATTAGTCTATCATGGACACATGAAGTAGTTTGCACAAAAACTAACATTTTTTTTTAATCCAATATAGAGGCTAAAAAAGGCATTACCAAGATTTCCAAATATATAGTTATTTTCTTGCAGTAGCATCTTTATAGAAATAATAGGCTTTACACTGGTAAATCAATTATGTATTGTAAAGATAGGGCCATACAGTGAATGTCATATATACATATTTACATCCAATTCCTTTTTAAGCACTTTTACAATCTCTGCGGCATATCTGTGAATACAGTGCATAACGACTCCTTTTTTTCTTTTCTTTTTTTTTTTTTAATGGAGGACATTAACATTGTATTTATTGCATTAGAGTGCTTCTTAAAACACTTCTGGAGTGTGTTCATGACTGCAGGGTAAGTCTTCTGTTACTTCTTTAAATGAAAGAGATACACCAATTTGCAGGTGATTCAAAAGTCTAGAGTGGAAAGCTACAGTATGGCACAGAGACATTCTTGGTTAGCATTAGCCTGGTTCATCACAATAATTTGACGTATTGTGAAGCAAAACACATCTGAACAGAGCCCTACTGTTTTTATGTCACAGGCACTTTTTCTGTTTCGGATGACTGATATACTCTTCACTGTTGTAACAGCTGAAGCAAATCTTTCTGTATAGCCTCCTATTTCATTTCACATACACTAAAGGCATGCAGGCATTTTATAGTAGAGATTTTTGAGTTTTAACATAACTAAGCCTTAAACAGATTGCTTGCATGAGAAGCAGCACACTGTTCATTCCAGCAGCTAGTTAGGGCAAACAATCCCCTTAGGTTTTCAGCCACTTGCTTGATAGGCTTCTTTTGTTTAGCAAACCTGAATTCATCCTCTATATTTGCTATTAAACACGAGACCAGAAAAAAAGGAATATTTAAGCCTTTAGTAGAAAAGGAAAGTGGAACACAGCATCCAAAAGAGTGACTGAAATGCAACCCAAGTCAGATCATTACAGCACTTTGAAGACAAAATTGTGCTCTGGCCCTCAAAGATGAAGATGCTAGGAAATAAAACTTTTTTATATACTCTAGACAAAAACACATCCAGGCTACATGCTAATGATTTCCTCTGTATTACAATGTTGCCTTATTGGATGGGGGAATCCAGCTGTTTCCACTGCTGCACAAAGAGTGAGAGTAAAAACCCATCTTCATAAAATCACATAATCATAAAATCATAGATTAGTTTGGGCTGGAAGGAACCTTTAAATGTCATCTAGTCAAACATCCCCTGCAATTAGGAGGAACATCTTCAAATTGATCAGGTTGCTCAGAGCCCCCTCCAACCTGACCTTGAATGTTTCCAGGGGTGGTGCATCTACCACCTCTCTGGAAAACTTGTTCCAGTGTTTCACCACCCTCATTGTAAGAAATTTCTTCCTTATATCTAGCCTAATTTTTCCCTCTTTTAGTTTAGAGCCATTACCCCTTGTTCTATCGCACCAGGCCCTGCTAAAAAGTTGGTCCCCATCTTTCCTGTAGTCTCCTTTAAGTACTGAAAGACACAATATGGTCTCCCCGGAGTCCTTCTGGCTAGGGCTGCTCTCATTCCCTTCATCTCCCAACCTGTATTGATACCAGGGTTATCCTGTCTCTCAAGCATGCCAACTGCACTACTCAGCTTGGTGTCGTCTGCAAACTTGCCCAGGGTGCACTCAGTCCCACTGTCTATGTAATTGAGGAAGGTCTTAAACAGTACTGGCCCCGGTATGGACCACTGAGGGACAACACTTGTCACCAACTTCCATCTGGGACTTGAGCCGTTGACCACTACCCTCCGGATGCCACCATCCAACAGTTCTTCATCCATCAACAGAGTCCACCCATGAAATCCAGACCTCTCGAATTTAGAGAGCAGGATGCTGTGGGGGACTGAGTCAAAGGCCTTACAAAAATCCAGAGAGATGACATCTGTAGCTGTTTCCTTCATCTTGAGACAGCATATGAATTGCTTCTACACTGTCATATGCTTGCCCCGTGGACAAAGGCAAAGAGAGCTGGCAAAGCTACTGCCTTAAACACAGTACCTTGAGATGCTGCATTATCAATATCTGTTCTGTACTCTAGAATGTCCCAGGAATACAGTAGTTCTTTTAAACCCATATCACCTTGGGGTATAAACTTCTCTAATTTGCTCTGTTATGTGGTTTCTTAGAAAGCCTTCACTGCTGTCCTACCTAAATTGTCTTCAGTGGAGCCTAGTTTAAACATTCAATTTTTTCATGACTTTAGTCCATTGTGAGACTTACTCTGAAAGCAAGGCACTTCCCATGCCAATTTTGTCATGAGAGAATGAATTGGGCTTTTTTTTTTAATCATTGACAGTACTGTAACGTCACTCAAATTTCTAATTTTGATGTCTCAGTGAAGTGCTTTCAGCTCACTGAAATTAAGCTGAGCATTGACAATAACTTCAAATTTAGTCATATAATTTGTGCTTTCTCTTTTTTCTGTAATGGGGGAAAGAACCGTATGTGTATTCGTGTTCCATACAAGTACTCTGCTTTTAATTCAAGCTATAAATTGTTTTACATCACAGGTAACAAAATCAGAGTGCCACTAGTATTTGAAGCAGAAAATGACAAAAGTTTGCCAGGAGTTGTTTCTGTGAGAACATGGAGAACCAGAAAAGCACTGTTTAGTCTGAACAAGCAAGTCTTACCTATCTGAATCAGCATCACATAACTCTAGACTATCTTTTAAAGAGTCAGCTTTGTCTCATGCCCCTTGAAACTGAATTTGCTTTGATGTTCATGAAACTGAAGAGAATTTACATTGTGGTGCTTTCACAGTTGCTTTTGCAATTAGAGAGGTCCCTAGCAGCAGTCTTGGTGGACATTATCAAATTGTTTAGAAGTTTTAGTCCAGACAAGGTGCATAGTCTGTTTAAAAAAAAAAAAAATCAAAACCCCACCTAACATGAAATACTAATGACCATTGCCTTATTTAAAATCAAAAGAAAAATCATAACATTTGTTTTGCTCATCAATGCATTCCTACAAAACATTTGATAAAATATTCATTCACTTGCTAAAACCAAAATGGGTACCCTCACTTTGTGGGTACCTAATGTAAGGAACCCAATGAAAATCATGGAGATTGATTTATAATAATGCTTCCCACCTGTGAGTTGGGTTTCATAAGTGCAATACAAGCAAATCACAGGACACAGAAAAATAAACCTTTCTGAATGAGCCCTTGTGCTAGAGAGAGTGGTGAACAGGCAGCAGCAGTAATCCCCAAGAACAAGTGGTAAAGCTAAACAAATGAGTACACAGCATTGACAATTTTCCTAGTGAGACTTCCCTGTGAAAAGATTGGAATCACTGTCTGATTCACAGCTTTACAGCAACTCTTTTTGGAAGTCTGCAAAGAGCTAAAAATGGGATCTTCATCATTGTAGTGGTCAGGAACCACTTTAATAAAGCATCATTTAGACCTTTAAAGAAGTCTAGGATTTTGCAGGAGTAAACTTACTCTATAAAGCTGTACTTTCTGGGCTGTGTCTGTGGATTCAGAGTGTAGAATGAGACTGTGAACCATGACCTTAGTCTGCAATTGATGTAGAAGTATTTGATTAGTATTTAGGCATCAGCCAGCGATGTTCATTTAATACAAAAACCTTGTTAAGTCAAAAAGAAAGGGGTCTGGCACTGTACCAGTGAGGAAGTGATGTTTTCACAGGTAGCATGTATTATTTCTTCAGAGCTACAGGTACGTATGACAATTTCACAACAGGAAAAATAACTCCCTATTCTACATTAGAAATAAGAAGAGAAGAATATGAATAGGTGTTTATGGAGAATTAAGAGGAAGGAGGAGAAATCGTGAAATCAGCTATTGTGCAATCACAATCTATTAATATATTAATATATATTATATCTATATATATTAATATATATATTCTCAGCAGTGTAGAAGGTTTTTTATTTTTCCATTAGATTCTAAATTTATGTATTGTATTATTTGCTTAATAAAGTAAAAGAGTAGAAAAAGTACAGTGGAGAGAATTAAATGGAAGTGACTTTTGAAAAAAGATTCTAAAAAAACAAGTAACTGAATCACAGAATCATTTAGGTCAGAAGAGACCTCTTGAGACCATCTATTCCAAACCCTCTGCTGAAGCAGAATAAGCTAGAGCAGGCTTTCCAGGATATTTTAAGTGCTCTAGAAAGAAACACACAGAGATCCTGTGGTAGCAGTTTACTGATGTACAGGATAGGTGATTCCTGCCCTTTCTGCTGTCACACACAGAGAGTAACAACCTGCCTTTTTTGCCCAAGATGGCATACAAGCTGTTTCTGTCAAACACTTGCACCACAGAGAAAGGCTAAGAGCTGGCAAAGCTGCTGCCTTGAGGAGACATGAATCGGTTATTGACATTCAAAACCTTCAAAAGATCAGCAGACACTGTGTGGTAAGGACGCAGGAGTGGCTTTAGAGAATTTGATCATCAGAAAGGGTGAAATTATTTAGATAAGGGAATTCTTATGGAGAACAAGAGAGGTGAATACATCAGATGAAAGGAAACTGTTATGTTACATTAACCATCAAAGTCAGTATCTATCACTCCACGGTCTGAGATCCGTCACCTCTATGTCTTCAGCATAAAAACAAAACAGTATCATGTCCTCTGCTTTGCTGCAGTTGTTTCTAGTAAATACAATCCATTTTTCAGCAGTTCTGTCCCATCGTTCAGAAGTCTGAAAAAGAAAGGAATAGCTTAGAAAAGCAAGTGGGTACAAGTAAATATTAGTGGCTTCAGGAAGAAGGGATTTAGCAGTGAAGACATAGATCACAGAGATTCATGAGAGATCTAAGTGAGAAAAAGCTTTAAAAGAAGAAGCAAACTACAGTGGTTTTCAGTAAAAGTTTCAGAAAAGTCTAATAAACTTAAGGGAACTTCACCGATCTTGTACTAAATAAATAAATAAACAAACAAACAAATCAATCAATCAATCAATAAATAAATAAATATAAATCCTGAGAACAAATTGCCTAAACCATAGAAACCAAAGATATAAAAAAATGAACAATTTGGTCAGTTCACAAAGTGGCAACTACCAGTAGTCTGTATAAGGACTGTACAATTGGTAACTGCTGTGGAATATTTGCTAATGATCTGGAATAAAAACTATAGATGATTCAAATTATTTAAGTCAGTCTGCATCAATATGGATGTGATGATTTCAAGTAAACCTAGTAAAGTTTATGAAAAATAAACCCCCCTGTTCATGAGTACAAGTTAGCATGACTTAGAAAGGATAATTCGAACTACCAGCTCTAATTTAACTCTAGAATTCGGGGGAAGAGGAGATGGAAAGAGAAATCTGCATGATTTTAGAGATCAACTGAAAGAAAAATATTTGCATATACCTAAAAACCATGGTTGAAAATAATACTAGAGATATGACAGTGATATTATGTAAGCCAACAGTACAGCTTCACCCTGCCTATAAATTATACAGAAGCTGAAGCATTCAGAGAAAAGTGACAAAATGGGTAAGCACAAAGAGGATCCATGGAAAGCGCATTGAAAAGATGAATAGCAAGTAGTGCAGCAAAGGCACAGGAAAACCATACTTCTCTTCATATGATCTCAGAGAGTAACAAGATTTCTGTGAAAATTAAATGTTTTTTTTATGCTGAAGTTTGCATAAGATGAAATATTTTTCTACTCTTAAACCAAAGGGTTAGAAAGGCTCTTCATTATGCAGGTTATGACATTATTTTCTGGCACGGATTTTTTTACAACTTTTTCTGAAGTAGCTGACACAGGCCACCATCACAGACAAGTTTCAGGGTACTGGAAGCCAGAAAGATAGTACAGGAAAAAGAAAAAACATTATATTAATTCTATTTTCACTTTTGCTGAAGTTTATTAGGGTATAATTTAATAAGTCTACTAGCTACGTTTTTGCTGGCACATTACAAATTCATAGATTTCTACTCCATGTCACTTTGATAAACTTCTTTCAAATTACTCTTAATTTTCAGATTATGTTCATATTTTCCTGACTTTTGATATCTGTATTTTCTTGAATTCTTCTGTGAATTCCTTTCAGAATAATCAAAATTTCCAATATAGCTTGATAAATGGGGTTACTTTCTAACAGAAATCACTGTATATGTGTGTTTCTTTATGTATTTTAATTTGTGCATAGTAAAAATTCATAAATAAAAATATTATTTCAATAAGAGAGAGCGGGAGAATGGGAGAAAAAGATAAAGGAAAGAGAGAAAGGAAGAAAGGAAGGGTATGGAAAGGGAAGGGAAAGAGAAAAGGAAGAAGAGTTATTCCAGAAGAAATCTGCATTTTTATTATAATCTGGTAGGTTCTTAGGAGCCCCTGAATTATGCTTGCTTTCCATAATAAATCCTATCAAACTGCAACCTTAGTGATTTTTACATGGTAAGTCTCTAAACTACTCTCTTTGTCCCTTTTAACATGGCAGCTTTTATTGCATTGGAAATGATTCTTTATTTCATTGTTTTCTCTTCCAGTGATTGCATGCTGAGACATATTTGACAGACATAATATCTATACTTATTACTTTTTTTTCACTTTGATAGTTAATCTTGGTTGTCCGCAAATACAAAGGAATATTCGCTTCTAGAATATACCAAAATAGTCTGTTTAGATGGGAACTTTCGATGTTGTATGTTACTACATTCCTGCAGTTTTCCGTCTCTTTGTACAAATTTATAGAATGCCAGCTGCAAAACAGTAACAGCTTTTTTATTTATGTTTATACTTTTCTTGTTGCTGCACTCTTTGTATTATTTTACTTTATATAGTCAATTTTTTAATTTAGAAAATGTATGACAAACCCTTCCTGTTCCCTTCCTAAAAGTTTTTATTGTTCTAAGAAATTTAAGGGTATTTCAAAGATGGTGGCACACACAGAATTTTTGGCACGATTAAGGGCACAGTGGAGACAAGCTAAGTAACAGTAAAAATTCAGTAGTAATGAGAACTGGGGGTATTTCATAGTTCTTATTCACGCTTTTCTATGCAACTCAAACAGCCAGCATGGGATTGCAGTAATCACAACATACAGGGTTAGACTCTGAAAGCAATGTTACTTGCAATTATTTTTCTAGTTCTTGAAGTCTATATAAAACAGTTTAAATATGTTACTTCTGGACTGGACACAACTGATTAGTATACATAGACAGTGATACTATTTTTCAGAAATGAATTTCAGACAAGATATACAATGTTTGTGTCTCCAATAATGCTTGAACTTCAGTATTGAGTCCAGTCTGGCATATTCTCTCTACCAGTAGCTGGTGGGCATGTTATCTTCCAGAATGCCTTTTTTTACTGTTAGAACAGAATTAGAAACTTCTTTCTGCTGTTAGTCAGTTTATTCAGTATGCCCCATGCGCAAACTGTAATCTTTGAAACACTGATATCAAATTAGTATTGATCATCACAGCAACTCATCACTGAGTTAGTGGAGATTTTCACACAGACTTCAAGAAACTTGGATCAAACCTTTAAGGTACTATCTTAATTACTACCAGAAGCAGTTTTCAGTTACTTATCAAACTTTGTTACACTGGTCTCCATTTTGACCTCTTTTTCAGAAAAAATAAAATTAAACTCCTTTCCTCTGTTTCTTTGAAGCAGAGTCTCATCAAGAAGATTGCAAACTGTTACTTCTTTTCACTAAATAAACATTCACAGTAATTAAATACAAATGTAAAAAAAGAAAAGCAGAGAAGGAATGTTTGTATGACTAATTCTTTCCTGAAATAGCGTACCTTGCAAATCACTACAGCCTTCTGTCTTTTACTGAGAAACGTAAGTACCAAATATTTTTCATTCTTCACCTTTATAGTTACCATGAAGATATAAACATAGCATCATTAATTCCTACAGTAGTTATTCATAGTGTTTGTGTCTTGCTACTGTACTCCTTTCTTTCCTTGCTTCTTTCTGTGAGAGCTATAACTCCTCTCAATAAAACTGAGAGAATACAGTAACTTCAAAGGCTGAAAATTTGTAAAGTAGCTTATAGAGAAAATAAATGCTAAAAAAGGTAATTTGTAAATAAAAATATTCTCACATTTTCAATATTATGCAACTTATTAACTGTAATAAAATTACCTGTGACAGGTAACATTAGGAGTTTTTGTATTTCTTTTTGGTAATTTACTTAGCATACCCCATACCTTTTAATAAAGAAAACAATATTTACACAGGTGAAAATACATGGCATTGGATCATTTTTTAAGACTTAATAAATCCATAGGTAGAGGCAAAGTCCAATGAGGTCAGTGCATTGATTTCCAGAGAGCGTCACAAAAATGATTTGCTACAAAGATGTTAGAGCAAGGGATTAGATAGTAGTGGAGTTTTTTGTTATTGTTGCATTTTGGGTGTTTTTTCCAAAGCAAATCTTAGTGCTAAAAATCGAGCTTAGAAAATAATTTGACAATATTTTCAGAATATTGTCAATCTCAGATAAAAAGGTCACTAATTTCTATTAATTTCCAACTATTTCTGCCTTTAGAAATATCTCCTTATTAGTAACACAATATATCTTTTTCAATTCATCTCTTGTCAAAAAAGATTTTTAAATTCCCTGATGTATTTATTCTTTTTTTTTTTTCACTAAAATAATTCTTCAATATGAAGAATATATCAGTTCTTCAGTATAAATAACTAGTCACCAAAGCTGAATCACAATTTTAAAATCCAGTGGTTTTGGCTACCTATGTATGAATTGTTATATTAAGTCCATTTTCAGATCAAGTATATTGGTTGTCTTACACAGGCCTTCACAATGTACTCCATATTTTTTTCTTTTTCTGAAACCAGTAAGTCTACTCATATATATGTATTTAGTACCTTAAGAGTGATTAAAATAAACTGTTCTTTTAATCTCCTTAAATTTAATATTTGAGTGTTGTAGAGTTTTTTTTCAAATCATCTTCACTACTATTCACACTTCATTTCAGAATTAGAACACTTGGAAGAAAATAAAAATTCCTAAAATAAAAAGTATGCAAAACACTGTCTTTTCGACTCTGTTAGATGTTTTCCTTTGTTTTTTGTTTTACAGTTACAGCACTTTTTCAGATTTACAAATTTTGTAAGGGCACATATCCATTCATGCCTAAAGAATACAGGACTGGGTAAAAAAGGATTTAGCATTTTATTTACTTAAGGATTTTCGAGCACCTACTCTTGCAAACTCCACTCACTCTGTAAAAGTCAAACTGCTTTAACTCTATCTCAGAAAATAATGAAATGGCAATCTCTTTGCTGATATCTGAAGCACAATAGAATTCATCTGGCTCTACTGTATAAATAGAGAACTGAAATATTTCCAGTCATTTAGAGTGGTTTCAGCCCGATGTCCCTGTTTTCCTTTATTTCCCCTTGCATTCCAAAATAATCAAACTCACTAGATAAATATCAGCACTCTTCAAAACAAGCTTGCAATGTCCTCATATGAGCTTTGATTTGTGATGTTGACTTACACCAGATGATCTGGCCCCTTATAATTCTTTTGTCTCGCCACTATGGTCAATAAAGCTATTATGTAAAAAGGGCAAAATGCCACACTTATTTGTTATATACACTCCTAGCATTTCTCCCTATGTGCCATATTTGTCTACTTCACTGTCAAACGTTTTTACTGTTAGCAGTAAAAACTAAGAGAATGTCAGACAGATTCCACTGCCTCACATATTAGCAGCAAAATTGTCAGATTATAAAGGCAATGACTGCATGAGTGCTGCGGTTCATTGAAGGTTTTGATTGTCAATAAAAGGATGAATAAAAGGTTAATCAACAATGCTTTAAAGTAATGTAGACAGATTATTTGTAAGATCTCCCTATACAATTGTAAAACTGTTTCAAATTTTTGTCCAACTAGTCTGATGCAAAGCCCATTGGAAGCCCTTTGAAAAGATTTCCCACTCCAAGTTCTGGATTCAGTACCATGAGAATGCTGGTAAGAGTAGTGGGCTAACCTTTTCTTTTCCACTTCAGCAATTAAGCCATTACAATCACCTGGAAGTACTAAAATTGTGCTAATTCTGAGTGTAATTCAATCAGCATTTAACTGAGAGCACTGCGCTGTTCTTTTGGTGTTTTCACATGCAATAAACACAAGTTCTTATAGAAAATGCGTAAGTAGTAATTTATAAATAATGCTTGACGCAAACCTACTATCTTGTTCTGAAAGCAATGTTTGCTATTAACCTGAATTAAGCCAAGAATGAATGTACACTAAAAAGACTGTTGTGTTTCTAGATATTTCCAGATTTTTATGTCCTGATTATATGATCCTGAACAGGTACTTTCCATTTGAGATGTAATGGCATAGCTGTTCCTAAGATGATTTGCTAATTATGTTTTTACAGTTTATCACCAGAAATATGGCTGGTACAATAGAAATAATATAAAAGGTCGATATTTTACTGTGACCCAAATGAAAAAGAATATTCCTTTGAAAATTATTCAGTGTTTTATTTAATTAATGCTGAGTATTTAAACTTTTGCATAGTTTAGGGAGTGTTTCTTGTCTATTTTCCCTTGCATTTCAGAACCGCATTTAGGGTTTGTCTCCTACAGCTGAAAATTTAAACTAATATTCTCATTGCTGTAGTAATATTGAAACAGATTTGGGATTTAGGAGCTGAAAGTCCTGTGGTTGTCTTTCAACATCTACAGTGTTAGAACAACCATACCATATGGGTGTGATATTGCTTCTTCCACTGTCTATCATTGCTAGACATTCCTACAATACCTGTTACTTTACACCTTGCTAGGTTTTCTTCCACTGTCAACAGTAGTTATCTATTGCTGTACACTGACTCAGCACTTGTATGGGTTTTTTTGTGTGTAGGATTTACGGAAGCCTAGAGATCTCTGCTAAAATACAACAAATATTTTGGTTACTATAATAATGGATTCCTTACAAATAAACAAGATGAATAGCTGGCCTGTTGTCTGATCTTGATTTCAAAGTATCTTATTCCTATTTTATGGCTGAGGCACCTCAGCCACAGAGGAAACTGACTGGCAGACTGGTAATGGCCTCTAGCACCTTCACTAAAAGCTATTCAGCTTACGGCTATTTTCTTATTTCAGAGGCCTGTCTTCTATTTTAGAAGAGCAAATTTCAGCTTGCTCAGAGATCAGTTGGGAGAGATTCTGCGGGAAGCTTCCATGGAGGATAAAGGAGCTAGCGAATGCTGGGAGTTTTTCAAGAACACTCACCTGAAAGCACAAAAACAGTTCATCCCTTTTAAAGGTCAAGGAAGTTGGTGGAGCAAGAAACCCTCTTGGCTTAACTGCAAGCTTCTGAGTCTGCTCAAAACCAAGAGAAACGTACCAGAGATGGAAAAGCAGACAAATACCCATTGAAGACTACAATGGCATTGCCAGGACATGCAGAGATGGTATTAGCAAAAGCTCAGCTCAAAATGAAATTGACTAGAGATGTCAAAAACTACAAGAAAGGGTTCTTCAGTTATGTAAACAACACATAGAAACAGAAGAAAAATATTGGCCTGTTGTTAAATAGGAGAGGGGAAATAGTCACCAACAATGTTGAAAAGGCAGAGGTTCTTGAGACTTTCTTCACCTCTGTCTTTACCAGCACTGTTGGGACCCAGGCCTTGGGAACAAAAATCCAGGTTGATGCAAACACAGACCCATTGTCAGTGAAGGAACAGTGAACCATGTGAACTATTACAGGACCTTGACCCCTACAAATCAATGGACCCTGACAATAACCACCTGAGGGTGTTAAGAGACCTGGGTGACATCATTGTGAGGCCACTCAGAGATCTGGGGACATTCCAGAAGACTGGAAGAAGGCTAATGTCACCCTTACTTACAAGAAGGGCTTAAAGGAGGATCCAGGAAATTACAAGCCCATCAGTCTTACTTCAGTCCCTGGGAAGGTTATGGAATGAATCCTCCTGGAGGCTACCACAAGTCAAATGAAGCACATGACTAGGAAAAGCCAGCATGGATTCACCAAAGGCAAATTGTGCTTGACAAATATGATTGCATTCTATGACAAAGTAATCTGCTTGGACAATGTGGGGAGAGCAGTGGACATTGTTTACCTGGATTTCCCAAGGCTTTTGACATGGTTTCCTATAGCCTCCTCCTGGAGAAACTGATGCATTTTGTTCTAGACAAGTGGTCTGTGCAGTGGGTGGGGAACTGGCTGATAGGCCGCACCCAGATAGTGGTGGTAAATAACTCCTTTTCTAACTGGCAACCTGTGACAAGTGGGTCTCCCAGGGATCAATATCAAGCCCAACACTGTCTAATGTCCTTTTAAGTGATCTGTATGATGGAATCAAGTGTACCTTGATGAAGTTTGCTGATGATAAAAAACTGAGTGGGAAAGTGGATACTTTGGAAGGGAGAGCCACCCTGCAAGAAGACCTGGATAGGCTGGAATAGTGGGCAAACGAAAACCTTATGAGGTTCAGCAAGGACAAGTGTAAGGTCTTGAACCAAGGAAAACATAATCCAGGACCACAGCACAGGCTGGGATCTACAAAGCTACAAAGAAGATGGAGACTCCCTTTTTACAAGNGGAGAAACTGATGCATTTTGTTCTAGACAAGTGGTCTGTGCAGTGGGTGGGGAACTGGCTGATAGGCCGCACCCAGATAGTGGTGGTAAATAACTCCTTTTCTAACTGGCAACCTGTGACAAGTGGGTCTCCCAGGGATCAATATCAAGCCCAACACTGTCTAATGTCCTTTTAAGTGATCTGTATGATGGAATCAAGTGTACCTTGATGAAGTTTGCTGATGATAAAAAACTGAGTGGGAAAGTGGATACTTTGGAAGGGAGAGCCACCCTGCAAGAAGACCTGGATAGGCTGGAATAGTGGGCAAACGAAAACCTTATGAGGTTCAGCAAGGACAAGTGTAAGGTCTTGAACCAAGGAAAACATAATCCAGGACCACAGCACAGGCTGGGATCTACAAAGCTACAAAGAAGATGGAGACTCCCTTTTTACAAGGAGTCAAGTGGAAAAGGTAATGGGTACAAATTACTCCTGGGAAGATTCAGATTGAACACAAGAAGAAAATTTTTCAAAATGAGAACAATCAGCCACTGGAATAATGTCCCCAGGGAAGTGATGGATTCTCCAACATTGGACACTTTTAAGATTTGTCTGGATAGGATGCTGGGCCATCTTGTCTAGACCATGCTTTTGCCACGATTGGACCAGATGATCCTTGAGGTCCCTTCCAACATCTTATTCTATGATTCTATTAAGCAGAAATTTAATAGAAGTTATAAAAATCATTTGACATACTAACTATGTTGCAAACATTTTTTCTTAAATTGTTCTTCAATCTAAAATTTTTAGATTGGTTTATACTGGTTTATATAGGAATTATCTAGTACTATTTTGTAGGATTTTATAAGTTTTAATTCCATTTTAATATTTCTGAGAATTTGCTTCCCATTACACTGGACTTGCTCTTGTTTTGGATGCTATTGGTATTTCTGTGCTTTCATCCATTAAATAGAGAACAGGGAAGAAATTATAAACATTTTTTCTTGAAAAGTTTTATGATCTTTAAATATGGAATAAACCCAGTGGAATGAAAGATTGTATTCTTTACCAATGGAGAATAGCTATCATTGAGAATAGAAAGGGGACACATAGGTCACAAATTTTAACCATCTGGGAAACTCAATAGAGTGGACAGTAGCATGTTGCTATCTCGTGCTGTGCAAAGGTCACACAAATTGCTTCAGAAATCTATTAAATTTATCTTCCGAAAATTAATACCTTTTGGTCTCTCAGCTTACTGATATAAGTCTCTTTCATACATTAACATGTTTCAACGTATCTCTGAAGCAGTCTTCATCACAGGTTTCCTGAAACCTATCTGTATTATTGGCCCATTTGTAACTACAATTGGGTTAATTTTTCCCCCTCCAGATAGTGGCTGATTAAATGTCAATAGATTTGGCACATCTTCTCTAACAATGTGAATCTTTAAAGAGTCATGGGATAACAAGCCTATGAAAATGATTCAGCTTACAATACTGTACATGAATTTTTTTCAGAATGTATTTCAAGGAATACTGGAAGAAGAAGGAATGAGAGAAGCTTTAAAATGTGTGTCCCCATTAGTGTTTCATTTAAGCACACGACTTCTTTCACTGAAAGAAATTTCACTCAAAGGAGTGATTTCAAAACTGTGAGATGAGACTATTTCCTTCTAATCTTCCGTGTGATCTTCTGAGTCCTGATATAGGCCATAGGATTCTGAGGCCACAAAGATGACTTAGAGCAAGTCTTTACACCATTTGCCTCAGACTATGCTAGCCACCTAACTCAGGTGTACTTATCAACGCTAAAATTAGGAGTATATTAGGGGTATTCTACATGCTTCCAGAGGAAGATTCACAGCAGCAGTCCAAGTTATAACCTTGGTGAAAACAGAATAAACAAAATCAGATAGGAGCGTTCTCATTTTTAAACTTTAACTCCTCTTGGCTCTTTTCTCCACTCAGACATAATTCAGCTTCCCTGTACTGCAGAAGATTCTGCCGTGTGCTCTTGAACATCATATATTTTTTATTAGTATAGTAATGATATTTAATGCTCCCTTCTCCCACTAGCTGCTGAAACCAAACAAAAATAATGATCTATTCACAAATTTGGCTCCTAAAAACTGTCTTGGGTCAGTCATTATGTGAAATGTGACTTCTGTAGTCTTGTTAACACAAATACATCAAAAATCATAACTCTTAATACTCTGAAATCATAATACTGGCCTAAAAGTCCAGAGGAGTTTTTATCATCTCTTATGGATCACCTATGTTTCACAATATGTAGAAAAATTAGCATTAAATGTGTGACAATGTCTATTTCCTATAATTTTCCTTTTCTGCTCAGAACTCTCTAGTTGTCTTCCTATAACCTCTCATATATACTTAACCTTTCCTACTGTATCACGTCCAGCAGGCTATCACGGTCCCCTGTTCTTCTGATCCTCTTACACTGGTCTCTCCTGATATATTTTTCCTCTTAAATTTCAACCCTCTTAAACTTTTCAGCAGGAGTGTACAAAAAGCACTAATTTATATAAGTAACATTATTATATCAACCTATAGTGAATACAGCTGATGGTTAACTAGCACTGTTCCAAATAGCTCTAAGACAGCTGTAGGAAGAAAATATATTTGTTTAAATAAGCAGAAGAATTTCACTTTTGCAGAATTTTTTTTTCTGTAAATCAGTATGAAAATGGGGAATAAAACAAGGCAATGATTACCAGACTACTGTATGAAAAAGGTAGTATATTAACTTTGATCTCATCCATAATAAGCTTACATTAATATAACTAAGATAGGAAGCATCTGAAAATACTGCTGAGCTTGAAAAAATAAGGTCCTTTTTTTAACAAAGTATGTAAAAATGCATATAGAATACATCCCTGCCAACAGTTAAGTTTTATTGTGAGTTTGGAACACTTAGCTTTTATTGAACAAAAGGTCCTAGCTCTTATTGAGTAAAAGGTAGCGTTTCAGTCTTCATGGAAAAAACAACAGAAAAAAAAATACATTCCCTGTATACCACTGTAGAAAAGCGGCCATCAACAAAAACCCATAGCTGTAACCATTTTCATCAGCAGCTTTCAAATTCTTTCAAGAAACATGGAATCTTAAATATCACAGCATTGACAATGAAAGCTCTGCAAAAGATCTTCGCAAAATACATTTAAGTTGAAAGAAATGGTAACGGACTGCAATATGAAGCCTGACAACAGATGGATTAATACAAAAATCTATCATTTCAGTATTCAACTGTCATAAAGTGGACATGGATGCTACTCCTACCCAAGCTCTAATAGTGTGATTTCAGTCTAAGCAGTGAATTACTATCTATTTCCAAATTCAGCTTCTTCTGCTTCTGGAATAAATCCTTAAATCTGACATAGAAAATTGCTGCTTATAATCCACTCTTTATTGCTAAGTCATTTATCTTTCCTTCCATCCTTCTGTACAGCTGGGGACATTTGGACATGAGTTGTTCCAAAAACTGTAATATACTGTGAATATTTACCAAGGGACTGTATTTCAAAAGCCTTCACCATGCTCCCAGATTCTCTGTGTAAGAAAAGGGACATACAGCCATGTATCTCCTAAGTAATTATTAGTTTTATTGACATAACAATGTTAAGTTAAATTTATGCTGAATATTAATCATAATGTTCAGTATTCATAAACTGAGATTTCACATTCATAAACCTGGGTTTGACATTGCTATTGGACACTTGCAAATATTCCTGGTATGGAGTTTCCAGTCTGTTGAGGCCTACTCCACAGTGAAAATTGGCTTTAAAATCAGGTGGTGATTGCTTAGAAAGGTCATTTAATGATAACGAATTACTGGAATTTGCAGTCAAAAAGTCCAAATTAAAAATAAATCATGTTTCTGTGTTCTAAAAGAACCTATTACTGGATCCTACATTTGCTGTTGCCTCGTAATCAAACTTTGAACTTTTCTAGTGTATATGTCTTAGTTAAGGATAAGACATTGAGCTCAGGACACAAGCAATTGTTTGAAAATGATAAAAAGTGCTTATATAAATCCAGCACATGTTTGATCTTCAGACCTTAGGCAATATCAACAAATCTCACAGTCTTCATAGAGACATAGCTCTGTAAACTACAGAAAGTCCATTACCAGTATGAACTAAACTCTGCTCACCTACCTCACATGGGTAACACAGCTTTTTTCTTTTAAAGTTCTTTTTTATGCACAGTGTACTCACACTTCATTTTTCTGCAGCACAGCACAGCAACTGCTTCAACATCCAACCTACTACTTTTTCAACAATCATTTTTCCACACTTTTATTTTAATGTAATGTCCTTGTATGCACAGTATATTTCAGTGAAAGCTTATCTCCCCAGTTCATAACCGTATGCTACAAGTCCACAATTAAGCTCATCCTCAAGCACTGAAGAAGCAAGAACAGAGAGTAAATAAATGGTCTCTGAAGAAAATATTTGTCCATAATCACTCCACTTGTGCATTTTGCAAGTTCGTCAACTGATCTTGCCTTACAAATTCACGCCTGCTGCCAACTCTTGTGTTAATTTTTGTGAATACCACAATACCACATTTATGAGAAGCCCAGAAAAGAAAAAGGTGGCTTATAAATAACCTGGAAAAAACTTTTGACACATTGCTTGTAGCAATACTTAGTGCTCATTTTTCTTACTTATATAATAAGAATCTTATGGTAAGAATACCGTTGATCCTGACACAGGTAGCTGAGTAACTGTCATATAAAAAAGAGAAAAAAATGCTTTTAAAATGAGTTTATGAAAAAGATCCAAACTCTTCCATGTTTCTAAGTTAAATAAACTCTGCTATATAGACATATTAAATGAAATCCCATAAACAGATTAAGCAAACTAAAAAAGAAGTTTCTTTAATACCATTATTGATAAGCCTATTTTAAAATACTCAACACCTGTAGCAACCAATGCACGCGTAAACAGCATAGGAAAGAAACACTGTTTATTCTGCTTATTCCTTCATTCAATTTAGCTTGCCATCCAGCAGTTGCTCACATTAAATCAGAGGAACATTTTCTTTATCTATAAGTATGCAAAACAGCAGGGAAATAATTGTCACATAAAAACAAAATTACTGAGATATTTTGTCTTGCCAGCATTAACTGTATTCTATTATTTTCATTTAGTATTGCTAGTCAAAGAAGTTATTCAAATTTTGTCTTAGTTAAACACAATTACCCCTGCCACTGACTTTAAATCACCCAAGAATCCGTTTTCTCTGAGGATTGCTTTTAAAATATGTTATACATGCATCTCTCTGTCTGTCTATCTATCTATCTATCTATCTATCTATCTATCTATCTATCTATCTATCTATCTATCTATCTATCTATCTATCTATTTCTTTGTCTGTTTGTATTATCTGCTTCTTTTTCCACAGGTATTAAAACATTTCAGGTTTAGTCCTGCTATCATTCACAAAAAGCAAACTTTGGGGTCCCTCACTCAGATAGTCATGGTCCTACAAGTCATCATGAGAATCCTAGTCTGGAAGATTTTACACAGACCAGATAAAACTTTGACTTCTCACACATCCAACTGGTTGGTTGCTGAGTAAGAAAAGAAATCTGATTTTCATCTTCCTTCATTTTTAATCTAATACTGAGATTTTGCTGTAATAGTAGTAGCAGACTTGGGGCCTAGGTTTTCATTCCTAATGTTCACTAATGTGGCTAATACATGTTTGGACCTGACTTTTAAATATTTTTTTAACTTAAAAAACATAAATTATTTAATTTACATGACTAATAAAGAACATTTATATGTTGCATGCATAGAATTTTACGCAGCTCATTCATATGCCTTTTCATTTTATCCTTCTGCTCTTACAGATTGTATTGAATTTGATGTCCTTTTTTTTCAAGCCCCTATACAACCATGCAATTAGGTGGTCTTCTTTTTCTTTTATGTTTTGCAACATAGTAGCATGCAAATGATACTATACATCATAGCAACATGTAAATTTCTAAGGTATGCTTGTAGATTAAAGCTAAAAATATGATCCCAAAAATATTAAGAATTCCAAAAGTCAAATATCAAGGAATATTTATTATAGATTTATTATAATCTCAAGAATTTTGAGAAAATAGAATGTGTTCTGTGGGGCTTGATTATTAATATTTTAATGCCTGGGGTTAAAAATGTTGCTTTATTATCTGTTCTGAAATTTGTATAGTACAATAAAGTACTTTTTAAATCTAAAAAATATTGCTATTTCACATTTAGGATGGTATCCTCATTGCATGAATACCACTCATAGTGGTCAGCATTCATTTTGGGATGTATGGGATAGTTTAAAATATAGAGAAAAGACAGAGAAGTACTTTCATGACCTTCTCTAGATATTGATCCCTCTTTAACTATTTTAGAATAGAAATTGACGGTGGGAAAAAACTAGGTGACTAAAAAACTCATGTAGGAGAAATATGCTGGCACAAAGCATGTAGAAGACAGATAAGACATGGCGTGAAGGAAGTCCAAAAGATCTCGTCCATGTCCCAGGAAAGAAGGAGAAGTCATAAGTGAGCTGTTGGTGGAAAAGGCTCTTAGAAATTGATCCAGTTCTTCTGGGCAGTGTATTAGTTAACACAGAAATAAGTGTTGTTGATATAATTGAGGTCTGAATCAGGCAGGAAATATGACTTAAACCTCCACATAGAATAGACCCCTCCACCTTCCAAACCACATGTAGTCCATATTAAGGTGGATCATTGCTGTAACTACAGCAGGAAAAATTAAAATCTTGGATTTTGCTTATGGTAGCTCACAAAATAATTCTCCACCTCACCATTCATTTTTATGTATATCCTCCTTAAATTTTATGTATATTACTGTAAAACTGAGAAGTCTCTTATTCTCTTAGGAAAAAAAGATAGCTAGAGTAAGATTTTGTAAGTCAAGTTTTAGTATATGAGAAAGTTTGCAGCTGAGTTACGAACTGTTGAAGCTGTTGAAATGATAGTTTAAAAATGCTAATCCAGCTCTAAGTTTAATCTCCTCTATTTAATATTACTTTATTAGTGGGGGAAAAAGACTATAGAGTGCAAAATATTTGCCTTTTTTAGACTCACTGGGAGACATTATGCATGTATAAGACAGCTGGCGTATTGATTTCAAAAACTGCATAGATTTTTTTTAGATGTATTTCATTAAATGTTTATCTTGCAGCTAGAGGTAACCATTCTATAATCACTGATAGAGGAAAACAGCATGGAAAAATCTTTTTTTCATCAACAATTCATGCAAGCATTACTTCAAATGAACATCAAGTTATTTCAGATTTTAGGTCCATATTCATCTGTGTACCTCATGGGAGCTATATTTCAAATGATTCCTTTATACATTCTTTTCTAAGGACTAATTTCCCAATCTGGGCCATGTTTCTAATGATCACTGTAACTCTAGCTGGATTGTTTCTGTATGAAAGACAAGTATTTTGTCTGTAAGACACAATACCTTTGAAAAAAGAAGCATAAAATAAATTAATTGTAAGGATTATGTAATTAATTGTTATTATACTCAATATAAAAAAATTACTCAGAATATTTCTGATTTAAGTAAATATGATTTGTTTTGTTTATTTCACAAGGTTACTCAGCAGCTGAGTCCCTATAACTAGATGTTCAGCTAAAGAACCATAACCTGTCAGAAGTATTTCTTCACTGAACAGCAAATTGTGAAACAAGACTTTCCAAGTTTCTGTGTTAAAGCATTAATTCAAGGACTGCAGAGGTGAACTTGGGAAGATTTAATTAAATAGATGTCGAGGGTTTGGGCCGGATC
>VZSF01002277.1:0-46710 GCA_013398295.1 Chionis minor
CTATGATTCTATGATTTTCAAAGCACGTATGTATGTGGGTAAATATATAATGTGTAATTAATTTTAGATATATTGCAGCTGAAAAGTATAATTTCGTGCATAAAAACTAAGTAAGAATAATACAAACTTTGGTGAAGCATCTTAAAATAAAAGGCACTCAGGAACCCGGGTTCCAGTTTCATCTCTGTGGCTGGCCACTTTTCATACATGATCATTTCATGTATCTTTTGCTTCAGTTTAGATGAAAAATAAATTAGCTACTCAGTTCTACTATTCAGATAAGATTTACCAGTGCGATTACTGAGAAGAGGCATATTATTTCACATCTGCATACTTGCTCTTAATGACTAGATCATGATTTTTAATGTGTTCTAAGTATGCAGGGTGAATAAATAGCCAGTGCAATTGAGCTTTAAAATGTTGTAGTACCATCTGTTGAAGGAAGTGAAGGTAGTAGGTAGCTTTAAGGTGCATCTAGTATTTAACTGTCCATCCTGTTTATAAATCTGGCACCAATTTTGGCATACCACGATATGGGTAAATAGTAATCATACTGTCACTCCATCATGCAACATCTGTGCCAGCACTTTGGTAGGACAATAAGAATCTGCTGTGTTCTTAAAATACTACAGTTTAGGGCCTTTGCAGAGCTCTTCTGAAGTCCATCTGATGTTCCCATCACGCTTGAGCGGCATGGAATGAAAATGGATGGCAAGAGAGTGCAGGTGACCATCCAGTTGATTTGCTGACATCACAGAACTGTGTAAATGGAGGATTTCAAGTTTTAATAGTGTGAAATGGGCTTGGTCACTCTGGGCTTGCAGGAATACAGATAACATAAAACTCCATCATGACCATTTGTGCCTCAAGTTAAAAACAGGCTGAAGGCTGTTAAACTTTTTCTGTTTATAACAGAAAAAAAAAGTTAGGTGTAGAGCTGGGGGAGCTCTCCAGGTCTGAAGAGATCCAGACGTAGAAAGATCTGCTCTGCAGCTTCTATTTCAGAGAATACTCCATGAAAATACTCAGGAGCAGCGGTTAGTGGGATAATCTATGTATTAGAAAATACAGAAAGTGATTTTAAAAGTCGGGATTCTTTGTGGTTTGTTGAGTGTTCTTAAAAACTTGCAAATCACTGACATTGGAACATGCTTGTGCCTGCCTTCTGCAGCCATTTGAGTAATTACATTTACTGGCACAGGTATTGTAGAAAGTAAAAATTCATTTTTCTTGGGTAACAAATGTTTTGTGCCGAACGTGCTTGCCTGGAAGTTAAGTTAGAGTACAGAAGTGTCTGCCTTATCTTTACAATCAAAGTCATGCTGCTGTTGGTTACTTCTTCATAACGTTGTGGTCCTTTCATGCTCAGAAGCCCTCTTTGTCACAGCAAGTGCAATTACTTAGCACTTTTAGGGCACATCTGGCTATTCCCGCACTTGTAGAGGAATGCATGGAATGTAATACCTCCAGTGTAATCCCTCTCCTCCGCTGTACTGCTGCCACTGCCGTTAGTGATGCGCATTACTGACATCTCTTAGCTAAATATCCTGTGGTCACAGAGGCGGGGGACCCCCTCCCACAGGAATTTATTTAACCAGCATGTCATTTAAAATATGCTATGATTGCACTGCAGTAGACAATTAGAATTAATTCAAATTGATCAAGACTTGTTATTTTTATATGTTTGTCAGAGATGCTTCAGGTTTCTTTCATGTTCTCTTGTTATTCTGCCTCATGTCTGTCTTTCAGATTCTGTAATCAACATCTTCCTCAGCTCCCTTGTCGCTCCCTCATCTGCCACCTGAAACCAGAGCAAGAATCATTTGTCCTTACTCTGGGTTAATGTGTTAAGTTATATTATAGCATGAGGCTATAATTTCTGAGCAGAGCATTAAATAGTTTCTCTACCAATGCAATTACTCTGTGAAGTTTTCTGTCTGATGTTCTGAATGGCACAATTCTGGTGATCCTTCTATACAGTTGCTGTTTAGAATACTCTCTGTTTTTCTTATTTCAAGGAAGTCAATCTTTTCTCTATAATAGGAGAAAAACAAAAGCCCGATGGCGAGATTCACTTTAGGTGTGTTTACATTTTGGTGACTTTCCAATTGTGTGTCCTTGTATGCAAGTAGTGAGAAGAATGAACCTTTTACAGCATGATTTCCTAAAGAAATGATTAGCCAGGCAGCTTTTTCAAGTGAAACCGGGATCAGAGCAGCAGAGGAGCTCATTTTTTTCTGTTCACAGGCTCCAGGTATCTCCTGAGCAAAGGAGGTACTGAATGAGGTTTGACTGGATCAGTTTCCTAAATACCTCATGGTTATAACTCTCCTCTCTTTCACAGTCCTGTCCCACTTCACTAAGGCTGTGTTGGGGAGCATTGGCAGGCACTGCAGGGCATTGTCACTGAGACCAAACGAGGAATTAGGGCTCCAACGCTAATTCAGCTCCTCAAGCATCTGGCTGGGTTTTAAGGTACAATGGGAACCTATCAGTAGGGTCTTAAATAGGATTTGGGAGTCAGGGCTCATAGTTGCAGTTTTCACCTCCCTTTATTCAAGGAGGGACCATGACAGCTCATGTTCTCACCAGACCCCAACAGGATGCGCTGCTGTCTTCCAGCCTTTGCAATGGGACTGGAGGAATGTGGAGAGAAAATAAATGAGGGGGAAAAGATAAACTTTGATACTATTTCTGAATATTGCTTAGGTAGCTGTGCATTTACTAGTGGGACATGTAAACATAAATGGCTGAGCTGTTTTTTGTGGTCACTCATTAGGAAAACAAATAAGGGGGACATTCATGGATAATTAGGAAATAATGAAGCTCATATAAATACAGCCATGGAAAAAGAGAAGATGAGAGGATCACTAGAGAATAAATACTACCTGCAAACTGTTGGATCTGCATGGTCTGTATTCTGAGGCATCTGTAGGCACTGACTTTTGTTGTTGTTGTGAAAATTGGGGAAATATCTACCAGAGAAGTGGGAAAAAGTAGTATCGGTGTTCAGAGAAGTAGACATGTTGTAGCTGAATTGCTGTTGAAAGCTTGGTTGTCCCATTGAAAGTCCCAAAAAGTATTATTTGAAATTGGCTTAGAAGTGATTTAGCATGTGATTGAGCTCATCAGACTATAAGCTGACCAAAGATCTGTAAGCAGGGGCTTGTGCTATATGGCAGTGTGTCTCAGTGAAAATAAGGACTAAAATGGATACTCAGCAAATACTTAGAAGCATGTAATTTTGTCTGTTAGCTTCCTCTTTTCTTTGACCTGGAAATTGTACAGATTGAACTACTACTGTTGTTAAAATGGTGTGATAACCACTGTCTGCTGAGCCCAGCTATCTTTATAATTTCTGTGGGCTGCGTGAAATCCTGGCGTTTCTCTGAGTTTTGTCCTGTCATGATAGCTACTGCACTACTGGTGAACTTTCGTTGATCTTAGTAGAGCAGAAGCATAACAGCAATATATGTTTTCTCATACACATGTTTTCTTGTGCAAAGACGGGCACAAATTTGGCCAGTATCTCCAGTGCCTCAGACAGAAATGACATATTTGCTTCTGATCCTGGGATACAGCAAGTTTTTGACTTCTGACACAATTTATCAACCTCTTTGTAAAGAAAAGGCTGCGTGCAAATCACCATGTATCAACAATGCTTTGCGTTTTGTGAATTTTCCTATTTGTTGTTGCGTTGGCCCTTGTGACAGCAGAAGTGGGATGAGTTTTCTTCATAGTGTCAACAAAGAATGATGGAAAACGGTTGATGTCTTCACAAGAATAAACCTCTTATAGTTCCAAAACTTGCTCAGTTATTTCTCATTGGTAATACTGTCCCATGCTGTAGCCATGCAGACAACATTGCTGCATGGTAAACATCTCAGTATAATTAGGTAAATTGTATTATTACTGCAATCACAGTCCAGCTGCCTGTGTTTTCCTGAGATGCAAAAGCAGCATGTCATATCTGTACAGCAAAATAGAAAAGTCATTTGCTGTTACCACACCAAGTGCTATTTCCAGCGCTCTGGGGAAGGGCTGTGGCTAGCAGTGGACTTAAACAGTTATGAGGAGTCTTGTAGGGTAGGAATTTCCCCCAGGGAGTTACCATCCTCCTTCCTTTTGCCTTTTCTGTAGCCAAATACAGATGGGCTTCTTGATAAAAGAAAAGCACTGATGCCCGAAGTTGGGTCTGGGAAAACAATTTAGTAAGTGGTGTAGGCTACTCAAAATTGTATATTATATTCTTCCATTGCATTTGTTTGAAAAGTTATAGAAAAATCTGGGAGGATTTCTGGACAAGCACCAGAAAACAGCTGTATTACTACTAATGTCTGTTTAATAATGCTTTTACTTTTATAAAGCAGAGGTGTCAGCAGTAGTGCTTGCTACCACAGCACTGCCCAATACGGCTTTTAGAAGAAAGCATTCTACTTGCCCTATTAGCCCAATTCTGGCTGCTAGGCTGGGACAGGGTGCTGGTAGGAACTCCTTGGAAAGAGGGGGTAAAGACACTGGTCCCTTGAGGAAGAGCGGGATCTTAGTAGACAAGGGGGAAGAAGTAGGTAAGAAGTTTTTCTTCTTTTACACAGAATTGTTTTACCCTATTCAGAGGCTTTATATTTGTATTAGAAAAGCATGCTACATGTTACCACTTGTGATTATTTACTTTACTCTTTGTGGGAAGATGATAGTTTGGTATTGATTCATACAGTGCCTCCCACTTTGGGAACACAGGCTGCCTCCACTACCGTAGGAAGAAGAAACCAGTAGGCAGGTATCTATATCAGCACGTCCCAGTTTTTCCTCACACAGTGACTGCAATGGTTCAAGCATAGTAACCAAGAGCACACAGACCAAACTGCTCTCTTTTTCTCTCCCCACCTTTTTTATTGTCAGACCACAGTGGTGTGTGGTTAGCAGCGAGTTACCAGGCTAAATTAGCAAGATGTCGTGAAGGCATGTGTGTTGCCATAGCCCACACAGTACAACTCGAACTCAAAACTGACTTCCAACACCAAAGAGAGAGAACAGGCACGCAGAGCACATAACTGCTTATGTGTTAGCTTTGTTTTGATTTGCTTTGACAAGCTTGGGGCAGCCTATGATTATTCATTAAGACATCAAACGAAAGTTGTGAAGCTTTTTCATATATATCAGCCTGGAGACTATTGTTTTACAGCAGCAGCTGATTAGTGCAGCTGCTTGTTTGAAATTACCTGCTGGAAAGGAGTGCCTTTCATGGGCTGATAATAAAAACTAGAGAGACTTGTTTATTTTTCTGCTGAAAGGTGGTCACTGCGGTAGTCACAACTAGGACCACAACCTGTGTTTATATTGCACTTAGAGCTCCAGCTATGAATCAAGGCTCCATTTTGATGTAGACAACTGTGCAGTGGTTTTGACCACCAGACTTAGTCTCGGCACAAGTTGGGGGCAAGGGAATAATAAGCAAGACCCAGACTGTGGGTGGGTGGGCCAGCCACTGAGGGGCTTTTCGATACGGAGGAAGTGGTGACCAGCAGGATGAAGCCTGGCTGATATGATCATTGCCCCTCAGTTCCACAAAGGTGCAACAAATCAAAAGACCTTCTGCGTTTAGGAGAGTGGTGCCCCTTGCCCCACTGATGTGTGAATTGAGATGTCCCCTGAATCCTGTAAGAAGAATATGGGCTCAAAGAGTGGATCATTTTATAGCTGTGTTTAATCTTAGTTTAGCAGATCTATCAGCTTAAGGTAGCGTCAGCAGATCTATCAGCTTAAGCTTTCAGGATTGCTGAGGCCTCTTGGTATCCTAATGTTCATCCTGAAGTGGATGACACATTCAAAGTGACTCTAGAAGATGGGGAAGGAGATACTGAAAGGAGTCTGAAGGGGCTCTTGTGACAAAGAAAGTTGTAGGACTAGTCAATTATGAGACACTGAGGTAGAGGAAAACTACTTAGAAAACGTATTCTCTTTTATTCTCCAGAAAAAGGTGAAAGAAATGAAAATTTATGGTGAATTCTCCTTTTAAAGTTTGGAAATATTAATTTAACATAGATGGAGCAGAATTTGAGTCAGCAAGGGGAATGTATTATCTAGGTTTTGCACAGATCTTCACAGAATCTCACTGTTTTGCATATTAAACATTTTTGGTTCTAACCTCCTAAGTTATTTCAGACCGGAATTTCAGATGTGAGGAAGTTGACACGGGAGCTTTTATTTGTGTCTGCACTAGATCAGATTTCAGAGGCCTGGGCTCACTCAGTTTAGAAGTTCTACTAGGCAAGAACCCTAGAAGTATGTTTTTATTTTTCGTATGTCATTCTTTTCTTACAAGTAATAATAATGAATCTCAGTATTAACCCATGTTTCAGTTGAGTATTGCAGGGATGCTTTCAAACCTCATTTTTTTGTAGAAAGAGTATTAGCACAAGAGTTCAGGCCCATAACTTCAAATTGACTCGGTGAAATATCTTTGTTCCAATCCCACCTCAGCATAGGAGACCGATGTATGGAAGACCTGAATGCTGAGGTCGTGTGTTAGCCTGGGACCGCTAACGGATCAGATGCCACAGATTGCAGTACATGCAGTAGGTTGGGCTAAGCCCAGGACGTCCATCTCTGGGGAATTTATCTTCCTTTTGTTGGCTTAGATCACAACCTTAACATTACATTGGTGGAGTGTTTTGGTTTGAACATGCACCGCGTACCAAAGTATATTTACGCTTTGGGACAAGCGTTGCATATGTTTACTTTGTACCTTTGGGTTTATTTTCATGTTTCTTATCTAATTTCCAGTGAAAATCAAAAGGTGAGATGCAGGATTTGTCTTCACTTTCCAGAACTGACAATAAACATGTTACCCAGGTATTTTAGCAAGTGTACCAAATGCAAAAGAGATTAACTGCCTTTACTAGAAGACTGTTTACTGTGTTGATGCCACCCTTGACAAGAATGTATATCCACACAATTTCTTATCATTACCAGCAGCTAGGTCATACACAGTAGTTTCAGTAATTACAGCAGGTGTTCCACTTTCTGAGGGAATTAATTTTTTTAGACTTACAGGGACATTTGGGGACAGAGAAGGTAATCCTTAATTTTGCTGCCAAATTTATTAATTCTAATGAATATGAGGTAACGTTGGATTGAGAGACCTAAATGCAGTCCCAGTCATTTAAGGGAAGATATTGCTCATGCTGCTTGAACATATGCTGTTGTACATTTTTGTATGCGAGTTTTGTAGCCAGTTCCACCAGGTGTGTGATGCTGAGCATCTGCTCACGTGAAATGAGCGTTAGTCTCCTGTACGACTTGCTTTAGTAAGGCGAGTTTGAAGGAGCAGGGCTGGGTGAGTATGTGATTACAGGCTGAGCACTGAGACAAGCCCACCTCTGAAACAGAAGAAAATATATATGGTTGGGCGTTCTGGATTTTTATTGTTCATTGCTGCACTTTGCCCCCAGTACATTCCAGTTAAAGCTCTGAATAAAAATGGGAATTCAGAGTTATGCGTTCTCCACTTCTTGTTTATTTTGGCAGGGACTAGTTCTTTGGAATTGTTTTTTGCTTACATTACTCGTCATTGTATTTCTTTATCCATTTTCCTTAACACTTAGAATGACTATGATTTTTATCTGGATTTGCATTTTTGTAAGAGCTCCAAGCTGCCCATTGTTTTTAATTGCTGGCCATGTTATATACTTCATAGGCTTTTCTAACAGTGGAAAGCATCTAAGTAAACTGTAGCCTGTACTTGGTGGAGCTATGGGATTACAGACGGGGTGCTTTTGAGTTGGCATCACTATATATTTTAAGAGAAGAAACTTATTACCACCCCTCTTAATGGCACCCCCTGCAGATTCTTCTCATATAAATACTGTCTCTAACATGATCCTGTGAGTCCGTGGATTTACTTTCAATAGAGCAGCATTCATGAAGAACATGTTAAAGATGAGCAAGACTGTAAGCTAAATTCTGCTCCTTTACACTACATCAGTAGATCTTGGATTTACTGCATCAGGCTTGCTATATCAGACTTAGTCAGAGATGAAAACTGTATAACTTGCTGATTTTTAGATGGAAGCTTCCCCCCAAAAAATTCAAATATTCCATGGAAACATGGATTTTCCTGAGGATTTTTTTTCCTCCTGGGAAAATCAAAACAGTATCTCTCAGTTTGGGAAAAAAGCAAATAAAATTGACACAATGTTTTAAGCCCGGAGAAGTCCCAGCTGCTGCAGGGTAGAGGTTGTTAGAGCATACAGCCTTGTACTCTGCTGCGCAAGAGTTTGTCAAAATGAAGATGACAGGAGCTTTTCCAGGCAGGGAGATAAGCAAGCCAAAAAACCAATTTTTAAATTATTTTCCTCCCAATATGGTAATTTGCAGAAATTTCTTGTTGTTACTTTTTTTTTTTTCCCAAATTTGACTTTTTGCCACCATTGAGACAAGAACAAAATGGAAATACATGGAGCTTGCAAGATCATAATTTTTCTAATGGTGGAACAGGGGAAATAAAAAATTTATTTTCAAAACTTAAGAAAGATTTTAGTGATCTGTTCCCTTTTTGAATTCTGCTATGAGGCAGTTTTTTTATAAAACTCTATGTAATGCTCAGCAAATTGATTTCCAAGATTTTCTTGTATCACATAGCAGGTTTTCCGTGTCTGTTTACATTAGGAAAAGTTTATTCAGTTTATCTATTCCGTCAGTTAGAGATAAGTTAATGGTTTTAAAAGCAAATGTTTTTTACTCACTACAGAACTCACCACAAACAAAAACAAGTTTGTCTTTTTTAACAATTAGTTTGTATTTGGGTAAATAGCTAGGAGCTTTGATCAAGAAGCAGCATGCATTTTCTTCAGAACCGAAGTAGAAAATGCTAGGCTGCTTGGAGAAATCAATGGCACCATTAATGCAAACGCGGAAAAATTAGAGTATAACACAACACCATTAAAGAAAGATTCGTGTGACTTGTGAGAATCTATCTGTTGTGTAGGTGTGTTTTGGGGAGGCGGAGGAAGGGAATGGGGACAGGGATGGATGCTGAAGGAATGCTTTGCTGCTGAGCTCATTGGGCAGGAGTCTTTCAGTGGCTACAACAATGAAGGGAAGAGATCTTGCTGAACCTCCAAAGACAAACAGGGAAATACAACAATCCACATTGCCATATACAAATGTCATGAGACAGTTACTGGAGACAGAATCATGACCAGAGGTCTTTATTATTAGGGCGGTTGCTTATTTAGATGTTGACTGTTGTAGGTTTAGATTACTGCTCTTATAAATCCAGATCCAGAGACTGCTGCATGCATACATTTGACGTGAAGTCTCCTTGAGCTTAGAAATCACTTATGAGACATAAAAAAATTCTTAATGTAATTTCCTTAATGCTACGCTTGAAATAGCTATTGACTATAAGTACGTATAAATATATTCTGTATTTTGTCTGTATTACTGTGCTGCGTGGAAATCTCAGCTTCTGTTTTAAAATGTGACTCATGACTATTGGCTGTATTGAAAAGTTCAGCCAAACAGCCTGAGTGAGCAAACCACTGTTAGGAAGCAAAATGCAATTCGAGAGGCTCTAAAACACTGTGTTTTGCAAAATTAGGTGTATTTGGTTAGTTTTGTTTGTTTTCTAATTCTTTGTGAGAACATTAGGGTCACAGAGGTATTCTTGATTGTGTTCTGCCAAAGCTGTCTTCAGTACCTGATGTTGTACCGGCCCTGTGCTTTTGAACATTCAGCTAGGCTGTCCTATGCTTTGCAAATAATCCATGTTAAGTGTGTGGTGATTCTATAGCAACTTAAGATTTTGTGCTTTATTACAATTCAAAGCCAAAGAATAAATACAATAAATACACCCCACGTGAGAAAATTTTGAACCTTTATTAAGAACACTGACATTGCAGCCTACTCATTTCCATGTTCTGCTTGCCTTCGGTAGAGCTTTGCTTTAACATGTGTGTTCTGGTATAGATCTTTTAAAAATTTCAGGTGAAAATATGTTTTTTTTTCAGTTGTCTTATGCATATTGCTCCTTTCAAAAGTGCATTAGGGAAGTATTTCTGATGAGGGTTTCTTCTTGCCTTAGGTAGGAGAGTTAGTTTCTAAAGTTTCTTCAAAGGCATGGTTTCAGTAGAGTTACTGTGGTTGGTGCCACAAGTCTAAGTTATGTCTCTAAATACTGGTTAGGAAAGATAAGATGACTACAGATAGATTTATTTTATCGGAGCTGCGGTACTATACGTATCTTTGTATTAGGCTTTTACACTGAAAAGGCTACCTTGGGATTTAATGGAGACCTAATCTCCTGCTGGAGGCTTTTTAAGAATAGATTAGACAAATGTCTATGTGACTCTATTTCTGTGCAGGAAGTTGATCCCAGTGTCTGCTGCAAAAGCTCATCGTGTCTTCTATCTGTGTGGTTTACATTTTCAACACCTGTTCCTTTTTATTAATAAAAAAGTATGTAAGCTAGATGGTTGATGATACAGAGTACAGATAATTATTACAATGAAAGATTATTAGAAAGATGATCTTGGTCATTTTTCAAAGGCATAGCATCTCAGTTATTTGGACTACCAACCTGTCTAGTGAGAGACTTTCTGTGCCTTGATTTCACTTCCTTGCACTAAAGGCTCCTCTCTAATTGCATTTCTTCATCAAGGCTCTGAGTAGGAGTATTGTGGACTGGTTTAATTAGTCCTGGAGGGAGCAAGTTATGAAGGCTGTTTTATTGCCTTGCACAGCCCCTTTTTAAGGTGACAGTCCAAGGAAAGACTTGTATGAAGGGTTCATAGCAATAAAGCAATGGTCAGAAAGAGAGTGGGGACCTGGATGCCCTGAACCACCTCTGGGACCACCAGCGGGGTCCCCTGAGTTCCAGAGGGTTGGGGGAATTTCCTCTTCATTTGAAGAGCGCAAACCATGCTCATGCTGAGAGCAATCTGGAGGAAAGTTCTAAGGGAGATGTAAAGAAACTTGGTTGCTACTTCACCTGCCACTACAGGCCTGCAAGCCAGTTTATCAATACAGAAGTTCAATGCCAGCTAAATGCCAGCAATTTAATGTCTGGTCTTGCCCCTAGCCCACCCTGTACTGTGGGGATTAAAGGTAATTCTTCTCCTTCTTATCAAATCAAGAGTCACTTTGACTAGGAATGGCATCATACTACTCTCCCCTTCCGTCTTATAAAATTACTTTTTGTTTAGGTAACTAATGCCAGGAGACAATCAATTTTCCCCTGCCCCCAGTGGACTGAAGGCAGTTTTATAGCTGCTGTTTGTATTTTTCCTACCTCGAACTACAGCATCAAGGCTCCTCTTTGTTATTTGTTTGGGGCTTGATGTTTTGAAACGCGCTTCGAGGTGTCCAGCTCGCACGTGGACTCATCCACAGGTCACAGTCCTTTCTCCTTGAGTTCACACTGGAGTTCCAGCCTGTCCAGTACAGTAGCACAGAAGCAGCAGTGATGCCCTCCCTGGCCATCTGCCAGCCCAGGCACATTGCCGTTGCTCTTATCACAATGTTCTCAGGCTCTGCAGAGCAAGACGATAAGCAGTACAGCAAGCAGCGAAAGCAGAAAGCAGCCACTAACGAGCACTCGACTCTAATACACAGTAAGGCAAGCAAGCCCCACGGTAAGCACAGGAGCCTGCCAGTTAATAGCTAAACAGCTATAAATTCTATCTAGCACAGTCCTATCAAACCTGTTATTATCTCAAACCCTTGTGCCCCACATTTGGCACCAAAGAGGACTGTCATGTTTTAACCCCAGCTGGCAGCTGAAATCGTGGAAGAACATATTTGAAAATACCACAGTAGTTATTTTCTTCCAATGTATATACTTGGAGACTATTTAAAACCTTATATATGCTAGGAAAGGTGTAGGGAAGTGGAACTGAAATGTGTTTTCTTACAATTCCTCTGTCCACAGGAATTGAGTAGTGTTTGCTACTGGGTATAACCCAGATCTCTTCAACTGAGAGCTTATTTCCTGGGAGTAGTGTTTGCTATCTGAATTACAGCATTGCCCAAAGTAAGCTGATTTTTTTTTTCTGTGAAGAAGGATTCATACCTATCTCATTACAGTTACAGTCTATATCTGCATCCTGCTGTTTTCCAACACGTAACATTTTTTGTTCAGCAAGTTGGGACATGACTCTTTCCGATATAAATAGACCTTGAGAATAAGGTTCAATAGAAATAATGCGTTTTTCACTCTATCAAATTTGATTCTAGTTTGGAACTGCACTTTTTAGATGTGTTTTCCTAAAAAACAGGACAATCTACTGATATATGCTCAGCTCGTATAAATTGGTGTATCATGTTTGCCTTCAGAATAAATGTGCAGCATCAAAAACCTATTAATACCTGGCAAGGAGGGTTGGTGGTTGTTTTTTTTTTTTTTTTAAATTTGTATCAGAATGACAAAAAGCTGTTGTAAAGTGTTATTTGATTAATGAAACTCAGTTCCCTGCAGAGATGCAGCTTTCTTTTGAAGTAGATGAGGTTTCCAGTAGTTTTGCCTTCTAGGCAGGTTCCACAGCATCTTATGAATACTTCCTAGATAAATAATTTAATTCATATACCATGTTTCACACTAAAGAGATTGTGTATAATGCAGGATTTAAACTTCCAGCAGCTGCGTCGCTTAAACCTGCATGGTCGGACTTTGCAATTCCTCTGTGTTTCATTTTAACAATCAGTAATGCTTTAGCCCAAAGGGATTGAAGCCTATATCCGAAGAAGCTGCACTAACCCTAACTGCGGGTTGCCAAAGAGTCTGATGGGTGAGGAAGAAGAGAATGGGAAGCACGCTTTTGTCTGATGGTTGTGGGTTTTCTCAAGTGGTGGTGTTGTATACACTGTGGATTGCTGAGAACATCGTTTCCCGCATGGTTGGTGTTCCCCACGTCTCACTCAGTTTCTCACGACGTTGCCCTGAGAAGGGTTTTTGGGGTCAGGCAGCGCTCCTGCCCGGAGGGTGGACACGCTCCCAATCTGGTTTCACTTGTGCACAGCCCATGGGGAGCTGCAGCTCTTCTCGTGAAGAACGGGCTTTGACTTCAGTTCTACCCTTTTCATGCTGCTTCTTCCCCCATAAACACATTTAGTGGGAACTTAGAATCATAGAAGCATAGAATCACTTGGGTTGGAAGAGACCTTCAAGATCATCGAGTCCAACCATAAACCTACACTACCAAAACCACCCCTAAACCATGTCCCTCAGCACCACGTCTACCCATCTTTTAAATACCTCCAGGGATGGCGATTCCACCACCTCCCTGGGCAGCCTGTTCCAATGCTTGATAACCCTTTCGGTAAAGAAGTTTTTCCTAATATCCAACCTAAACCTCCCCTGGCACAACTTGAGGCTGTTTCCTCTTGTCCTGTCGCTTGTTACTTGGGAGACTGACCCCCACCTCGCTACAACCTCCTTTCAGGCAGTTGTAGAGAGTGATAAGGTCTCCCCTCAACCTTCTCTTCTCCAGACTAAACAATCCCAGCTCTCTCATCCACTCCTCATAGGACCTGTTCTCCAGACCCCTCACCAGCTTCGTTGCCCTTCTCTGGACACGCTCCAGCACCTCAATGTCCCTCCGATACTGCGGTGCCCAAAACTGAACACATAACTCAAGCTGCGGCCCCACCAGTGCTGAGTACAGGGGCACAATCACTTCCCTGCTCCTGACCAGCAGGAGCTGGTCACACCATTCTTGATACAGGCCAAGATGCCATTGGCCTTCTTGGCCACCTGGGCACACTGCTGGCTCATGTTCAGCCGACTGTCCACCAGGACCCCCAGATCCTGGAACTTCACGGAGAGGGAAACGCTGAAGCTAGTTTGCTGCACTGGAGAAAAGCAGCACCTAAGAGGGAAGCTGCCTCAGGAGTGTTTGTGTTGCCGGTGGCGCGCAGCCTGATCCTGGCTCCATGGGCTGAGGTGGGCACATGTGAGCCGGTTGCCACCTGGAAGGTCACGGCTGCAGCTGAACTTGAACAAATATGGCTTTTTTTCCATCAGCACAGAGGAGTGCTGATTTAAGTCAAAGTGAAATGAAGAGCGCAACGTAGGCCATACGGAGAAGCAGTGTGTCTCCCATAGTCTAAGGCTCTTGAAGGAGCATAATAATGGAGATCTCCTTGTGTGTGTACTGCTGAGGACAGGTGACAGGGAGAGCGATGGGAAATAACCTGTAGCCTCAGCCTTTCTGTTTTCATATTGCTTTATGGGCCAAAATCTGTAGTGCCCGGTTCTCTGGCTGAGATTGTTTACCTTCCAGTTGCGCTGCAGCTGGCAGCGCTTTGGAAGTTACTGCGTGGGGACAGGGCATTTCAACAACAAATTCATCTAAAGAAATACTTCAAGATGGACATTTATAGTCACAGAAATGGCTAAGTAAAACCAGCACCCTCTTCTTCAGTAGAGCAGCGCCAGGCGTGCATTCAGAAGCAAATTTGCTTTGGATGGCGACCCAAAGAGGCGACTGCAACCACAAACACAGTGCAATTGTCAATGAGTGAAGCGGAGTCTCATCTTTATTGTGCTCTGTCAACAGAATTTAGCAGTGTTTTCTGATTGCAGAGTCTCTATTACTTGCAGTATTGAGAAGGCAATGGAGACTGTTGCTCTATGTTCAGCTCGCAGGCTGAGCGCGGGAGGCTGGTGCCTGGGAAATGTGTCGCTTTCGATGAGAGAAGTGAACCAACAAGCCCTCGCGAGAGGTCAAACTTGGTGCCTTGTGTTGCCATTGGTAGTATTTTTCAAGACAGAATGGATTACACTTTTAGAAAATGTGTTCTGTTTTTATTTCTTTTCTTTAAATGCAATTAGATCCAATTAGTAATGTGTATTAAGGGAAAATGGCCGTGAATATAACTACTGTGAAGAAGTATTTTAGAAATCCCACAATATCAACTTTTTTGTCTGTTTCTGTTTTGATAAATGAGCTATGGGTATGATATTGATGTCTCACATAACTCCTCTCTTTATACTGTGTGAAAATAACCCTTAATTGTAGAACGTGACAACTTTTCTTCCCTAAATGGACAAGAAACACAATTTGTGTAGGCAAAGAAAGTTGCCACTAGATGGGGAGGGGAGTTCTCTTTACTCCATAACCCCATAAGCAGTGGAAGATCTCTTTTGTATAAAGCCCAATGAGTTAAATTAGTCTAAAGTCTGTGTATGAATTTATGAATTATGCTTTTGATTAACAAAAACTTGCATGTTAAGTGACATAAAAGGAGCATGCATTCTCATAGGTAATCCACAAGCCCACATATAAGGAAAGAAAGTGCTGAAGAATCATATTTTTGTTAAAGGTTCACTTCAAGCTTATTGATGGGGGACTTACCATGATCTGAAGCCTAATACTATAACAGTGTCATAAAAATTACTTAGAAAGCTCAGGTGCTGTTGTACTTTTTACTGCTTATAATTATATTAATTATGAAAAAAGTATTGGATTAGGGCTTCAGATATAGTGATAATTATTAAGTGGCATAATAACTGGTGGCCAAAGAGTTCCTTGAATGTTAACTGTAGGTGTGCCACTAACTGTGTCATCTTGAACAAATTCCCTATACCTAATTTGTGATGCTTTTGTTTATGCTGAACAGCACCTGTACCTACCAGACAGACTTGTTGATTTCTGTAAGTTTAAAATGAGTAAAGCTGTACTGGAAGTAAATAATAATAACAGGATTCAGCCTGCACTCTCTCTCTTTGAGTCATATGTAGTGTTGGTAGGTGGTCTTGTGCAAAGCAACAGACCAATCTGTCATTACAAAAATACAAAGTTCTCTTTCCTCCCTTTTTTTTAACTTTTAGAGCGGAAATTTATATATCCTCAGTGTGAGAATGGCTTCTTATTACCTAATTTGTAGAACCATGGTCTGTCTCAGAGTAAAATTTAGGCCCTGAATTGGGCTATAAGTGGTGTCAGTGATGACGCTGCAGGTGCATTTCAACCTTAGCCCAACATTTAAAAATAATGATCTCAGAAGTCTTAACTTCTCAATTCTTGTCCAAAATTGCTATTATCAGTGCAAGTACTCCTGTATTCTGTAGGCTGTAGTTCACTGACAGAGTCCTAAAAAGATGACCTAACTTTTCAAACGGAAAAGTCGTCTTGGCTGAACCTGGAAGTGCTCACCACTTTGGAAAAACAGGTCACGTAGCAATTTAGTATGCACTAAGGAGCGTGTTTCTAGACTCTTGGTCTTTTAAATATTCATCAGGCTAGTCTTAGTGTATAGATGCCCAGAGAGTGATCTATGTATTGCAGTGAAAAATGCAGCAAACATATAAATTAGTAAGCATTGAACAAACCAAGTTTGTTTCTAAAAAAAACCTGATCTGCACAGCTGCCTGGGAGGGTATTCCTCAGAAATAAACAGAAGGGGCTAACAAAGAAAAATGCAGCTTCCTGCTCTTTGACAGTTGTTGTCTTTTGAGTACTTCTCTGATCTTACTGATATTCTTGAGTGGAATCTGTTGGAGGAGCAGTATGTTGTTGATCTATAGAAAGAAGACATTAAGTGATAATGATATACACAAAAGGCTGGATAAAAGCCTGATAGCGTTTATCACTGTGTGGTTTAAACATTTCCAAACTGCCAATTAAAATAGTAGTCCATATTTAATAGCACTTTGGGTTGATACAATACAATTTTGCATAAAACTTTGCTAATTAATTTTAAAATGTACAGTAGGTATTATGCACAGGTAATAATGCTTTGTCTGTTCCAAAGAATGCTTCCTATATTAATTATAGTTTCAAAACACACTGCAGTTAAGCACTAAGCATTATTATTATGAATTGGGTTCATTTAAGATGTAAAACTGCTAGAGTTGCATGAGTCTTTAAGCACGTTATGAATATTTCAGCAGTGTTCATGCCTGATGTAACCTGAATCAACAATCATTTCAAATCATGTTTATCTTTACAGAATATAGATTGTAATTAATCACATTTTTTGCTGGTGAGGAGGAAAACGGGAACTGGCCTCAGACCTCTTGCACATCCCCTAAGCTTTAGCTTTTCACTGACATTCCTCCCAGTCTTATTTTCATATGCAACTCTTTTTTGCTTGCCATGGGGTAAACTATAAGTGTAAATGGTCTTAGCTCCACTGCCTTCAGTGGAACTGCACCCATTTCCCCAAGGTAAGTGTGTCTCTTCTGTCGCTCTGCGATCTCTTTCTTTGCTCAGAAGTGCACAGAGTGGACTCTTGGCTATATTTTCTGGTTTGTCCATCTCCAGAACTGCTTCCTGCTTCTTTACATTCCTCTGGCCCCGAGCAATGCTTGTATCCAAAAGTCAAGGTTTGCAGAGACAAACACACAAATGTTGTCCCAGCTTGCCATTTACTGAGGAATTACTTCACTGTTGGAGTTGAAAGACTCGCCCATTAAGAACAAGGTTCATGAGAAAGCTTTGATATTTTGGTCCTAGAAGTTGTTAACCTGTTTTCCATGTGGATATGAGTGCCATGGGTTCCTGTGTTCAATACTGAATAGCATTCATTTTTCCTGTATTCCTGTTGTATTTGACTATGCAGGACTAAAACATTCCAGAAGTTGCCGTTGTGTGGGTATGATAGCAAAACACTATATTTTATATCCAATTTTGGCTTTTGTTCTCATTTTTACATCTCAGTAGACTTCAGTGGAATGTCAGAATATCAATAAACAGGTCTTTGGAGTATAAGGCTCTAAGACTCCAAAGAAATGTAAGTCATTTATCAAAAGGCTACTGTGAAGCAGTAATTTGAATTTATAACATGAAAAATCATTTGAAAATTATTTTCTATATGTAAAGCCAGAACACAATGGTAGTAGGGAACCCTGTAAAAACAAGCGATACTGTCAAGTGTATGCAGGCAGGCTACTGAGTATTCATATTGCCAAGAGGTGAAAGAAGAATTTCTGTAATAAACTCAATCTTATCAACTGGAAATATCAGAAGGCGTGAAAAGACTGAGCATATTAATCAATCAAAGTATGACTTTGAGTTATGAACTTGTCATGCGGCTACAAAAAAGGAAAATCTAATCATAGACCATGTCAGGCAATGAATTACCACCATTATATTGCTGAACTCTCATCCGGAATACCTTATCCATTCTAGTCAGCTTTATTTCAGAGAGATGAATTCTCACTGGAGCAGATGCGGAAAAAGGGGAATTAACATAACCAGCAAATGACAATTTACCTCAAGAGACAAGGACTAAATATCATAGTTAAGTGAGTGCTGGGAGCAAATATGCTCTAAATAAATGCAGAGTGCAAGTGGAGTTGATCAAACCACAGTTACATACGGTAAAAAGAAATATTAATTTTAAACTAGAAGGAAATTAACTGGCTATGAAAAAGTCAGAATTTGTCCAGGTGTCTGTTGAGTAATGTTCTGGGCATGGCTTTCAATAGGAGTTGAGGGGAAGCTATGGGGAAATGGCTTGTGTTCTCTTGCGACCCCTAATTGCAGAGATAAGAGTTAATTGACAAAGATCCACTTCGCTCCTCTGTGGTATGTTCCCTACTGTAAAAGACCGCTTAAGACACTGGCTTACATAACTAGAAAAACACATTGAGGCAGATTATTTGGTGACCTTCTTACCATAAAAGTGAAGCACTGTACGATGTGTTCATTTTTGAGTTTTTGCCATATTACAAAACCAATAAGGCAAAGGTACATATTCATTAACCTTTAGCTAGAGTGATGCTTATGTTAGTGTTAGTATTAGTCCCTAGGTTAGACCCTTTATATTGCCTTGGAACTTAAAAAATTCAAAAGGTACAAGTTAAAGCAGGCCTATGTCCTAATCCCTGGTATTTGTTGAGACCTAATAAATAAAATGCATTTTTGTTGACTTTTCATTATAAAAGATGCTGCTAAGGGAAATAATGGTAGCCAGCCTTTTGACATAATTGTTTCAAGAATGAACCTGCCTTTGCTGTTGCTTAAAATCTTTGGTCTTTAATACCTTAGTGAAAACTTGGATGATGTATAGGGTGCCAGAACAATAATTTCTCTGAGACTCTAATCCATCTGAACCAATCTGGACACGCTGTACCAAGCTGCAGGTTCATAGTGTGAGTTCAGATCAGATGGGTCATGTGAAGGTGGTCAGCTATCACCCAACTGGTATGACTGGTATGCAGAATTTTTCCTGGAGGTTAGTAATTCCTCTCTAAATACTACCTTCAGCTCTACACCTCAATCACAGTCTTGTGACCATGGATGAGAGCTAACTAGTACCTTTTCAGTTTATGCTACCTTGCTATCAAGAGCATCCAGCAACAAACCTCCACGGTGAAGTCTTCATAATTAGCTGTCCATTCTGCCAGGTGGGCTGTGTGACCATGCATGTGTGGATGTGCCCAGCAGCATACAGTGGGATAGTTTTGGTTCCCCAGTACAACCTCAGCATTTGGGTGAACAAAGCAGCACTTCTTTGGGCTGAAAGGACTGTGACAGTCCCTAGCCTTTGTGAAACGTACCCCGTGCCCTTCCTGACTCCAGGTGCCATGGCCATCTCACTCAGTGTTCCAGCATTTTGTGGAGCAGTTCGTTCAGCATTCTCTCTCTTCACTTCCTTTTTTTTTCTTTTTTCCTCTTACAGATGGACAAAAGAGGAAGAAATCATTAAGAAAGAAACTGGATTCATTAGGGAAGGAGAAGAACAGAGACAAAGGTAAAATAAAATGAATGCATATTTACTGATCAGGTCATGGTTTTTGCATATGAGATTTCTTTAGTCTTAAACGTTTCTGGAGTACATGTCAGTACTTACTGACACGCTGTACTGCCTAGGTATTTATTTCCAAGTTGAAAAATACATCTTAACTTATCTAATTGTCCTTAGTATAACCCAGATCTCTTCAACTGAGAGCTTATTTCCTGGGAGAAAAGGTGGAGTTAAAGGACTGCATCTTTTCTTCATTGCTCTTTCTCCCCGTTTTCACCATCCAGTGCAGAGTGTGGTCTGGATAACATGATCCAGTTGCTTACCTGCATTTGCACTCTCCTCTTTCAGTTTGCAAAGCACATGAACCCGGCCCTGCCCAAGCAAGTCAGTTGGTTTGCTTTTCTTTTTTTAACCTTAGGGAAATAGCCGTTGTTTGAAATATATAAATGCTTCAGTGCTACTTGATCACTGGGGTTTTAATATACTCCATGTGATGTGGATTTACAGATATGGCTGCACTCTTTTGTTTGGACACTAATCAGCTTTATGGGCTGGGTCCTAATCCACTGGACTTGGCCTGTAATTTGCAGCGATTTGAACTAAATCGAGATGTTGAGACCTGAAAAGTGTCTCTGAAAGTGCAGTTCTCTGCATGTAGGTAATTGTTCATCTAGTTTTGTGTTCCCTTCTGGAAAGGAAGTTCTGGAAAAGTGGTACTAAAACTCACTAGAAACACCTCAGTTTCACAAACAGACACATAAATGCACAAATTTATAGCAAGAGAAGTGGTTTGGTTACCCTGATGTTACTGCTTGTAACCTAGTTTGGCAGAAGGTTGGAACTTTGAAATTCTGTTGAAAAAATTAACATCCCCATTTCAGAATTGCTTTAGATATTTGGCAGGAAGAAAATGTTTTCCTTTTAATTTTTGTTTGTTTGGTGACTTCATATGCGGGATTATTATTTTCTTGGTTTAAAAATGTCTGTGGAAAATATTTGCATTAATCATTGTAAAACTGAAATTCCTCTGACACATTTGTTTGGATAAATCCAGTGGCCTCCCATGTTGCATTGCAAGTACCAAATCTTAATTTGTTATGAGAACTCCTTGATGTAGGGCTGAGCCCACATGCAGAAGGAGTCTTTAAGGAAGAAATCTATCTTGTTTTGCTCCTGTCAATACATTACATTTGGCTGCAGTGTAATTAATCACTCATTAACGTTGCTTAGTTTCCTTGGCTTTTTCCCTGTAGTTCTCCACGCAGTTAAAAGTGCAAAGCAACATAGTGCTGTGCAAAACCTTCCTTGCTTTTTCAGTGCATTTGCCAGATACTGATCAACATAGTGATCTGTGGGGTGCTCTTCTGCATTGGAAATAGGTAACCCCTTACTGCCTTTTTTTTTTTTTTTAATGTTCTGCCTCTCACAAATTTTTGATGCACTGAGAGCTTTTATCTTTCCCCGCATGTGGGTAGCATGACTTTGATGGTCTCCTTTGGAAGTTTCGAATTAGAAGCTCTTTTGAGAGTTTAAATACATTTTATCTTTTTATTCTCACAGTTTTCATTAAGGTGGCAGATTTTAGCAATAATAAATGGATTTAATAATTCACCAAAGACTGAATTTTTCTCTGTCACCCAAACCTGGTGGGTCTTTGCAATTGCACTTCCAGAACTCCTCCAATGCCTCTTTGGTGCAGTGTCTTGAGAAGCGATAGCTTCCTTTGATGATGCATACAAATGCTTAACCTGCAGTTGCTCTTTATTCCTCTAAATCCTTTGTTTCCAAAGATCTTTGAAACTTTTTACATTGCCTTTTACTCTTTTGTGATTTCCTTATAGTCTCATTTTGTTTCAGCTGACTTCTGTTTCTGATAATTACACTGCTATACCGGTTGAGCACTTAGAGATAATATTATTTTGTGTTTAGGGATTTTTTTTGTGTGTCTGCCTTGCATGGTAGCATTTATACTCCATTCAGCTAGTAACTTCGAGGATATACTTTCTGGTTTTATTCCAATGGATTTTCTGAGTGCACTTTGCCATTTAGGGCTCAGTAGTTGCCCACAGCAAAGGTCAGCACTTTGTACTTGTTCATACTTGTATATATTTATCTACTTCCTGTTTTTCAGCATTGCTCATATTTTCTGGTTAACTATACCCAAGCATTTTTAAAAATCACTTTGCTGATTCTCTTCATTTTAATTCCTTTTTTCCCCTCTTCTTTTAAGTTGAGGCATTTCAAACATGGACCCCTCTGCTTTTATCTGCTTTCCCCCATTTTCCACTGCCTTATTGTCATTCTGTCCATGTATAAAATATTATAGGAGCACCCCTCGAGGCGAAAATACCCCAGCACTACTCAAACAGCAGAATCTGCATTTCTCATCTTCTTTCAGGATGTCTGTATTGACAGGGGTGTCAGGTTGGTCAGTCAGAGTACAGAGGGCCAGGAAATTGGAATGAGTCAGGTTCCCGACCAGGTTGTGTCAGCAGAGTGAAAAGAAAGCCATGTTGGCTCTTGTTTGCTGCCAATAACAAACGTTAAGCAAAAATAGCTTAAGATTAAAGCATGAGCAAAAGATAGCAGCGTAAGGCACCCTACTTCTCAGGGTTTCTATCCATGCTTTTTTCTGGCGGACTCTTCTCTGCCCTTCTGAGTTACTAAAGATCACCTGCCCCACAGATACTTGCTGAGGAGACTCTTAGTCCTTGATGGTAGAGGGGGTGAGCCACCAAGAAGGTGCTGGGTTGTGCTGTGCCAACCATTAGCCTGGCACAGTTGGCAAAAGGCGGCTGTTTCCCTGTGGGTAGCAGCAGCACCAGCATCTCCCCCAGCCTCAGGAGTTAGGAGGGACAGCTTTCAGGTGACGAGCTGGCTGTGGAAAGAAGAATGTAAGGCCTGGTGCTGCTGGTCTCCACAAGGATGAGCCTGCCATGCTCACATCACCTTTCCTGAGCAGTGGTCACCGTGTCACCCAAAGTCAGAGTTAACCTCCCTCGGCAGGTGTGTCAGAGTGTGCCCTGGTGGTTTTTTAACAAGCATCTACCATTTATTTTTTAAAGAGTGTTTTCCATTTCTGGGCAACCGGTCCAAAACAAACACTTGGCACTATGGACATGGGTGTGCTCACACAAAAGACAGGGAGCACTTACATACCCACCCAGGCAGCTCCCTAGTCCTCATACCCATAAGAAATGCCTTCCTTCTCTTTCTTTTTGGGGTTTTGTGTTTGTTTTTGTGTTTTTTTATTAACTAGTCCATCTGCACCATTGTGAGAAGGAAATGGTGAAATGAGGCTGTAGGATGTTGGAGGGGAAGCAGGGAAGTTGATTTCCAGAACACTTTATAGAGACATCTGCCTTAGTGCAAACAGCATTTCCATCCCTTCCGCATCACTTTACAAGCACAGTTGCAATTTGAAGAGTATATAATTAATTCCAAACTTTTTGAGTTTCCCATATCCCAGGCTGGGGGACCCCACATACCAGGACAAGTAACAGCCAAGGGGGCCATGCTGTTAGGTCTTGTCTGGACTACGTGCCACTTGAAAAGTGTTTTTTTGGCTAGAAAAGGTTCTGAAGGTTCTGAAAAGCTCCTGAAGGTTAATCCTGATGATCACACAGCACCGTTTGATCCTGTGTGTGGGTTGCAGCCAGAGATCACGGCGATGTGCTTGGTGCAGGAGGCCACAGAGGTGGAAAAATGGGCCACCGTGCTGATCACCAGGGATGCATGATGGAGGCCTTGCTGCAGTGCATATGAGGCATGAACCTTGTGCAGCATCTAGTGCACGTGGTCAGCGTTGTGTCTTTGTGTGTGGGCAGCTCCTGAGAAAGAACAGGGAGGACTTGTGTCCTTGCTCTTGCCTGACTGTTCCACCGCCCAAGGATGAGTGGAGACTTCTGGAGTTGTTCTGCCTGGGGAGGTACCACCTCTCTCCGCTTTGTGCCCAAGACTGTTCTTGCCCACCCCAGCAGGTGGTTGTGTGTGAAAAGCATAACCAAAAGGATACAGCACTCATTTCTTCTAGGACTATTTGGAGATCTAATCACTCCTATTTTAGGACTTGGTCTGATCTGTTGAATTTTTACTTTCCTAACATCACATTTTATTTAGATGGATCAGTCAATCAACCTGTCGATCTGTTAAGTGAGGGTTTCAGCAAACTGTTAACTTCTGAAGGCCGACAAAGACACTAAAGTAGAATTGAATGCACTTTAAATGAGATTCATATCTTTATTTTGTCCTTTTTGACAGGTACATCTGTCGTCATCTCATTAAAAGGGGAAAAATTCTAAAATAAGTGCGTTTTCAATTGTTCTTACATCTCTGAGTGACTCACTAGAGCAGGATATAGCAAAACTTGCCGGATATAAACAGGCAAACCAGGAGACCAGCACTCCACCCAGATATTTAAGCAGTATTTTCAGCTTCCATCATTCAGTGTCTTTGCTTTCCTCTGCCCAGCCTCCTTGTTATTAATGGCCATCATGACTCTCAATTGTGCTGTCTACATATATCTCCAAACATTTGCTTTAGCTCCTGACAAACAGTGCTTAGGCTGGAGGAGCAGTAAAATGTCAGCGCTGCATGGAATAAGACATTCTCAGGATGCTCAGCATGCTGGCGGCTGGGTACTGTTCCTTTGCAAATTCACTGCTAATTTTGATGGCGGCAGAAAGTGGAGCCTTTTGTCTGCCTCCTGCCAGTGCTATGGGGATCGCCATAAGCACGCCTCCTTGTAAAGTACACACAGGCATTCCTGAGAAAGATGCCTCCCAGAAAGGATTTCTCCTAGAATATTTTATCAGTGAACCAGCTCCATTTTGCCTTGGTTCCAGTAAACTGTGCAGGTCAACTAAGAGACCTGCTCAGAAATAATAATCACTTCTTACGTGATTTGTTTTGTTTCTGAGAATCATCCCTTTTGCTGGTGTTTCTGTGTGGAGTGTAAATACTTGACAGGTTCATCTGTGGGGCCTTAGCAGAGCTGCTCTAGATGCTGGAGTTTCTGAGAAAAGGCCTTCCTGGTAGCTCTGCAGCATATGCAGATCCAGCAGTAGATGTCTGATTTTTCTTAAGTTCAGAATTCTTGAAAACGTCTTCCATGTTTACTTCACAGCCATGCTTAGTAAATTTAGAGGTATTTCTTAATGTTTGCATTTGTTCTTCAGTAATTCAACCTATCATGATGTCAGCGTGCCTTGGCACAGCCTAAGGAGACAGCTGAATAGATGAAGTTTCTTTTTTTATTATAGTTTATCAGAATTGTGGTTTTTTCCAAGACTTTCCACTACCCCACTGTGCTTTTTAAAAAACTTTGAAAATGTTTCTCATGCTCTCTAGGCATACAAAAGGTTTAAGTCAACTAAAGGACTGAAGAATCTCTTAATTTTTTTAAAAAAAAACGCAAAGGCCTACCCACAGACAAAGCCTTAATAACTGGGAAGGCTTTATATACTCTTTGAAGGTTAGTGACCTCCGACTAGCTGGAAAAGGGAGAACATTGTCTTATTTCAAGTCTTCTGGAGTCAGTGCAGAATTTTGATGAACCTTCAGATGGAAGGAGTTTTGCCATTCCCGTTATGGATGAAGGTTTCCATTTTCCCTATTTTCCTGCTTCCATCACTCTCCCTGTCTTATCCAAAGTAATTAATTTCAGTTAGCAAAACAGAGTTACCCAGTCTGGCTAACTGGGGAGGTTGACTTAAAGAACCCTCTCCATTATAACCCTTTTAAAGTGTATAATTCTCTGACCTGTCTCACACACTCTGTTCCTGTCATTTAAGTAGAGGTAGTACAAGCACCTTGGTAGATCTTGGTCACAGGGTTTCAGCAGTTTAAAACCAGCACTTGAGCTGTACTTAAGAAAAAAAAAACCCAAAGTGCTAAGGAGACTATTCAAAGTTGCTGTATTGTTTGCTGTTCGCTTTATTAGCATTGAAGGCCTCATTGGGGCCTAGAGTATAGACCTCACTAGTTCTTAATAGACTCTTTGGTTTGTGGGGTGGAAACCACAATTTTCACCATCTGAAACTTAAGAGAAGTCTTTGAAACTATACTTGGATGAGGTGGCATGAGGCCAAGTAAGCTAACCGTATGGGTCAACATCCTGTATATCATCATTTGATTACCAAAGAAAATTCTTTCTGATCACTGAAACTCTTTTGATCAGGCTGGGAGTTTTTCTATGATGTGCTGCTTTTTATTAGAAAATGCTGAATTGCCACTACAGAAAGTTTTCTTAGGAACATACCAGTTTCAATCAAAATTTTGTTAAGAAACTTCCCTCGGCTGCAAGATGAACTTTCTGGTAAGAGAAATTGTGCACTTCTCCAAAATAGCAAATTTTCTCATTTGCCAATAAACACTGAAAAACAGAATGGATCAAAAGGCAAGTCCTTATATGCTGCTGGCTAAGGATATGAGTCTGTGTTTCCAAGCTGATGGCCCAGTCTGCCAGGTTGTTTCGCATTTTTACATGGTGCTTTCTGCAAAATTTCTTTGTAAGCTGCCCACCATCCTAATTGAGTAAGTGGTCAAATTTTTGTTGGGTTTACAGAGTGACTAACTTGGTAGCTTTGGCACTCACTTAGTGTATATACAACAAAGTTTGAGCCCCTGTTCTAAGGAACCTTTCTTCAAATAAATGAAATGTCTCCAACAGTGGGGAATCCCAGCCTACAGCAGTAAATAGGCAGTTGATACTTCTACCTTGGTCATGAAACCAGAGCGTGAAACCTACACATCTTACGTCTGAGTCAGTGCCATTTCTCCCCCATCAATGGGTTGCTAAATACTTTGCATGACTACAACTTTTCATTTTTTTTTAATGAATCTGAAATGTCAAAAGGGCTAACACTCACTCTAATGGGCATGACATTACCTGTCCAACAAAGAAATTGTTGGGACCAAATACTTCTGAAGAGCGCTGGGCAAAACATGCTCCCCACCACCAGCCCCCCTGGCACACACACAGACTAGTTTTGCTGGGAACTTGAGGCTGTAGCCAGTCTGTGGAGGGTGCAACCAATTCTCTTAATTTCAACAAACGAAAAAAAAAGTTACTGGTTTTGCCAGTTCTTTAATGTAGTTACACTGCCAGCCAGCATCACTTCCATCTGTATTTACTCTGAAAATCAGCCAGTTGGTTTTCATCCAGTTCCCCATCTCTGCCAGACATTGAGAAATCGGGGAAGTGGTTCATGTCCTCTGAGAAGGCGGCCTACAGCAAAGCAGCCTGCAGCACAGGCTCCGTGTCCTTTCCCTGCTCCGCAGGCACCTTGAGCAAGAGCAATTAAAAACCTGGCATTCCGCACCTGAGAGTTTGCAAGGAGGAGGAACACCTACCTTAAAATACCAGCCTTTACATAACAAAGTCAGGAAGAGGGTCATTTTAATGAAGTTCTTTTAATGAAGCAGTGCTGAGATCTCACCTCCTGCTGATCTTGTCCCAGTTGACCCTAGTGCTGTAGGAGCAATGGCATCGGCATGCTGTTGGGCATCACTGGGCTACATACTGCTATCCCATCCCAATTTGAAGCACCAAGTGTCTGTGGGCCAAACCCAGCAATATTTCTTGTTCAGGATTCTCTTCGGTTCAGTGGCTTTTCTCAGGAAATGTGGATGGAGGGATTCTGGAGATGTAACAAAGTACCTGATTACACAGCCAGAAAGGGTGACAAGACGATGCAGATGTGTGTTTCAAGTTTGTGGTCTTAAGTGTTCATTGGGAACATAATTCAGAACAATAACAATTTTTAATACTAATATTCTCATCATTTTATCGTCATACTCTGCTGGGTGCAGGACGGGTCTAACTCTGGACTCCTGGAACTGGCAATCCCTGCATTACTTGATACCCATGTGATGATGTTCTTTCTTGTTCTAAATTAAATGCAGATGGTTTTAGATGTCATTCTACTCACAGGTCACCTCCAGACTTGCTTGATATGTGGGGCTCTGCTTCCTGATTTAGTTTTGTCTGGCCACCAAAGTTAGTTCATGTCTTAACATTTCATACTTCTAAAGAGCAGTAATGTTTCTCACCAAATCAGAACAACGGACCCTTGTCTCTTTAGTATGATAGGCTAGTCTTGGCCTCATTCAAGATTCATAAAATATACTCTTTTTTTAATGCCTTACTTTAATCTTAATGATAATGCAAGTGTAGATAAAATTTGAAACTGTCGTCAAAGATATAGTCAGACTTTTAGTCCCAGGAGAAATTTGACCTTCAGTCATTTTACTCTAAATGAGTAAAGAGTAAAGAAAGGATGAATATATAAGGATTTTTGTTTGGGTTGGGGGGTTTTGTTGTTGTTTGGTTGGTTTTGGGGTTGGGTTTTTTCCTTTTTTCATACTTAAAAGGAAAAAAGAATTGCTTTTGTCGCTAGTGCTTTATTTATTACTGATACAAGGAGGTCTGAAACTGGAACCTAGTCAAAATTGCACCCATTTTTGCCAGGATGAAGAGAGTCAGTCGCTAGTTTGCATTCCATTTGAACACAAACCAGTTCTTGTTCGCAGTCTGATCTGATGGTTTTGATTCTACTAATCTCAGATAGGTCTAGATTTGAAACTTCATGATGAGAATTTCACCGTTAGTTGTTGTTGGTCCGCTTCACTGTGGAGTGTTTTTCTGGTTTGTTACAACATTTGAGCATTTTACTTTGAGACCTGAAGTATATGCTGGGTTTGTACATTAGAGTTGTATTGATGTGGGATGGGATTATGTTCTTTTTGTTAATTGAGAGAAGCCTGTATTCCCCTGTGGTTCTGTATGGCCATATGTATTTTTTGTACTGTTATAAAGGAACTTTATACTGATGCACCACTATTCAACTGGTTTAATCTTACCAGTATGTTAAAGTAGTATAGTTCTTGTATATAATTAAAACTGTATCCTTGAATGTGTAGTGTACTTCCAAGCTCCCTGTACAGGTAGGCACGTACCCTCCTGACCTGTAAGGAGACCCATGCACGTGCCTGTACTCCTTGACTCTGGTGCCCTGCGCCCTTTGTGAGAAAGAAACGTGGTGAAGGGGTCTGAAACATGAGAGAACTGTGGTCCAGCTAGGCTCCCCAGTCTTGGGATTAGGTTACCGGAGCCTCTGATGGCCCTCTGCATCATCTAGGTGTAGCCAAAGGTGTCTCTTGACTTCCAGTTGCCCTCAGTGGAAGTTAAGATGTTAATTAGATCTGTTTACTGTTGATTTTCCAAGATTCTGTGTGGTATATCTTGCATGATCCAATTGGAAACAGGATTCAGATACCACGGGCTACAATTACCTGGCACATCTCCTCAATTATTTTATTGTTTGAATGTTGTTGTTGTTGTTATTATTATGCAGTCCAGTACCTCACTGGGATTATATATTTTAAGGGACTTCAGATTGATTTTCTTTTTAATGACTTAATAATTAATTCTTTTTGTACTGAATATCAGATGTTAAGTAACTATTAATCTTTTGTTGATGTTGCAGAATTTATTCCCCAGGCTTTTGGAATGCCGTTGTCCCAAGTGATTGCTAATGACCGGGCCTACAAGCTCAAGCAAGACTCTCAGAGAGAAGAGCAAAAAGATGTTTCAGATTTTGTGGCCTTTCTCTTGCCATTTGGAACTAAAAGGCAGAACAAAGAACTTTCAAGCAGTAACTCATCTCTTAGCTCAACCTCAGAAACACCGAATGAATCCACTTCTCCTAACACACCCGAGCCAGCACCACGAGCAAGGAGACGTGTAAGTAGACCCATCACAACGTGGTATACTCCACAAATACGTGGAGTATTTCTTCTGTCAAGTTCAAACAGCGATACCTTTTTTTTTAGGTGGAAGCTGGCTTGGTCAGTAACAGAAAATTCTAACTCTAGTGGAAATCTTCTTTCTCTGGGGTTGGGGAAAGATCATATGGACTGTGCAAGTCTTGTAGATCCCAAAGTGACAGAGAGATTATTTAGAAGTCTTCCTGTTCACTTCCTTTATCTATCTCCTTCTGTTTGGGTCTTTTAGATTCAACAAATTCCATCTGTCTTCAACCTCATTTTTTCAGCTAGGGCAGACTAAACCTGTGTGATTAGTATATATGTACACTTATGTTAATTTAGCTCCATAAACTTGGAAGTAAATTTAATTATTAATCCATATCATAATATTAGTAAAAATACATATGGCCTAATTCTGATCATGTGCTCAGTGGTAAGAAAGAAGTTGTTGAAGTAAATTTCTAGCAGGCTCTTCAAAGGAAATTTCTGCCTACAGGTTATGAAAATGCCTTTGGCAGCAAAACACAGTGTGGTAGTTTGGACTGAATGTTAATCCTGCATGTAACATGGGTACATGGTAGACCACTTATTTGCAGGGTTCTGTGCCTTCCAAGTAAATTTTATGCCCTGAGCTTTCCAGTTTTCCAGTACTGCAGCTACTAGCAGTATTAGAATTTTTCAGTTTCTTTTATTACAATGGGATAGAGGTTCTAAAATTATCGCTTTTTAATTGCAATGGAGGGAGAAAAATGCATAATAAAATGATATCAATAAACCCCCCTGATAAGTAAGCTGAGAAAGAATTTGGGGTACAAGAACAGACCCTGGAAAATAAAATATTTTCTTAGGATCTGCACCTTCTTATCCCTAGGATGAAACCTGCTTCAGAGAAATGCTATGTAGGGCTCTTCAAGACACAGTGCTAAGAGGAGGAGAACTGGAGTAAATTGCAAATTAAGAGAAGACTGAAGAGTCCCATGACCTGCCTTCTTTCCCTCTAGCTGTCAGCTGAAGCTTATACTTGAAGTGTCTGCATTCTATCTGGAAATAGCTGAGGGCGTGGTATTTGGAGAGGTTTGCATTCCATATATGCATAATGCACATCTGTTGGCCTCTGCAGACCATATGAACAGGCAATTGTGTTCACACAGAAGTGCGAAGTACACTTTGAACATAAGCGTGAAGGGAAACCCACCAGCTTCTTTCAGAATTTGGCATAGGCAGTGACAAAAAATAGAAATTCACTGTATACACCCATTGGCTTCAGAACCTGTTTACATATGAGGGAAAGATAATTCATGTGTCCAGATATGGGTCATCTGCTGTTCTTTTCACAAAGTGTGATAAAATCTCTGACGTGCATTTGACCAGCCAGCGAGCAGAAGGAACCTGGATCCTTTGTTACATCCAAGGGATAGCGTTCCATCAGGACCAAGGTCCTAAAAGGCTCTGGGGGTTTGGTTGTTTGGTTTGGTTTTCTGTTAATATCAGGATTGCAGCTTTCAGGGTGTTGAATTTGAGCCTTTAGTCCTTAGTCCTGAGGATGCAGTAGCACATGGTTCACCTATGAAGAAACAAAAGTAAATTAAGGTGGGCAGTGTGATGTGGAGGGAGCTGGCATTTTCTCTGGGGAATGAACCTCAGTTATTCAGTAACGTACTTCATGAATTGTCAATTATTTAACATTAATATCAAGTTATGTCCCATATTGTATCTGTCTTTGGCCTTTATACTTCTCCTTATCAGTGTACTTACTGTACTCCCCTGAGTTTTTTTAAGGGATGGTAAGGAAGCCTGCACTTATCTTTTATCTCTTGGGCAGTGTTTCACTGCCTATTTTCAACTATATCAAGGCAAATGCTTAAAAAACATTAATTGTAGTTAGTACATGCAATTGATAGAACCAATTTCTCACTCAAATGATGCACAGACACGTGGAGTGCAGTCCTCTTACACTTAAATAGGAGGGATTATTTATCACTGTAGCATTCACTTCTTTTTAACTTTAGTGTATTCCAGTGAGTCTTTAAACGCTCAGCTGGGGCTTTCAGTAAGGGATATAAGGTAATGCTGGCTGGGGAGCTCATGTTATGGGTGCTGTGGTTATCTTTCCTCCAAGAGCTAGACTGAAATCACTGTTGCTGCATTTTCAGTATAGGATTTTTGCCCAACAGTTGGAAGTTGAGACCCTGGTCATTCAGCAAGGCATTTTCTGTGTGGTTATTATAGAAAATATTCTGATGCTCTGTTAATATATTATTTTTATATATATATATAATGCAGCCAAAAATTACTCAGTTATCAGGAGCTCTGTCATACTGCTTTACTACTCGCATAGCATAATGTATGGCATGAAAATGGATCTGCCATGGATAGTACTTGATCCCATCCGTACTCTGTAATATTGCTCATCTTTTCAAAAGAGAAAAGCCTTCTGTAACTCTTGGAAAGTAAAGAAAAGCTTCATCTAACCTTCATTCCACACCTGTCCCTCTGGCCTTCATTTTCATTTTGCTTTTTCCATCTCCCCTTTAATCTCCCCATTCCTTCATGTTTCTGATGTTTCTGTGTGCTTAGCTTAAGACTTGGCCAGTTTATTTAGACTTTGAGCTTGTCACAGTGGAGCAGGGACTGGTATCCATTGTGTGCAAAGGCAATGCCTAGTAGATGGAACTTGATTTTTCTTCGGTTGCTGGGCATTGCAGTCCAAGTAGTGCTGTGTCTGTGTAATCCTGGAGTAGTGGGCAGCAACGCGCATGGTTTCCTCCATCGTTCCTCAGCAGTCATACAGGTCTGGCTGAGCCCACACTAATAGGTCTGGCTGAGTCTGAGCTGGATGCAGGGAGCATGTTGGTACTGTTGCCCTGTGCACTTGGAAATTCAGTATCGGAGAGACGTTGAGGTGCTGGAGCGTGTCCAGAGAAGGGCAACGAAGCTGGTGAGGGGTCTGGAGAACAGGTCTTATGAGGAGCGGATGAGAGAGCTGGGATTGTTTAGCCTGGGGAAGAGAAGGTTGAGGGGAGACCTTATCACTCTCTACAACTACCTGAAAGGAGGTTATAGTGAGGTGAGGGTCAATCTCTTCTCCCAAGTGACAAGTGACAGGACAAGAGGAAATGGCCTCAAGTTGTGCCAGGGGAGGTTTAGGTTGGATATTAGGAAAAACTTCTTTACCGAAAGGGTTATCAAGCATTGGAACAGGCTGCCCAGGGAGGTGGTGGAATCGCCATCCCTGGAAGTATTTAAAAGACAGGTAGACATGGTGCTGAGGGACATGGTTTAGGGGTGGTTTTGGCATAGGTTTATGGTTGGACTCGATGATCTTGAAGGTCTTTTCCAACCCAAGTGATTCTGTGATTCTATGAAATATAAAATCAGAGCTGGCCTGGACTTGGTATTGCCAAGCAGTGCTGTACTTCATTCAGCCAATGAACTCAAGGTCACTCTTCCTAAAGCCAGCTCAGTGCCCCAGTTAATCCACAACTTTGATAAAATGCCCAAGGATAATGGCGAACTGACTGTATTTACATCTATTTTAGGGATCTGAATCCGACTTAAGCGACCCTGTGATAATAATGATTCGTGAGGTGAGGATGCTTTGCAGACAGGGAAGGACCAGTAAAGGCAGGGTATAAACAGGGCACCTGTCGTGCGGGAACTGCCTGGGAGCTGCAGCGGTGAGGATGGTGTTAGGATTTTCAGTGTTAGTCAACTGATTTTGATGTCGGAAACCCCAAACTCTTAAAAACAAAATGGAAAAATTGTTCAGTTGGAATTTTACACACATGGATCATAGCCAGGGATTCTACTTTGGTTTGGGTGGTTTTTATTTTTGCCTTTTGGCAGGAAATGGTAAAGGGAATCAAGCAAACGTACTCCTCAGAGACATCAGAAATCAAGGTCAAAAATGCATTATAAAGGGCCTAGTAATTGTTTAATGATGTGGGTCCAAAAAAATCTAAAAAGCACACTGTGTTTTATTTATAAGCCTTCCATGAGTTATAAGAAACAGAACTATACCTGATAAGTTAGATGCTTTTTGTAAATATAGTACGAACTCAAATTTTTAAAATTCATTTGAAATCTCAGTGGACTTTGTATGAGTTGTCTAGGAGTTTGAAATCTTTGTAAAGTTCAGTTGTCTAGGCTGATGGAAGAAAATACTCCTAGAGCTTGAAATTCTTTAGCAGTTACATAGTTCTCATTTAATAGATGTAGAGATCTCACCAGCAGTCTATGAAATACCTGTCAGCAGAACAGCATGCTTTTAAGAAATTAGAGTTCTCAGCAAAGTTTTGAATGGGAATTTACATTTTCTTCATTATTTCATAGGATGACACACTTGATCCCTGCACAGTACAATTTATGCTATTGTAAATTGTATCCTTTGTTTGAGAAAGAAAGAAAATAATATAAAGTAAATATTTTAATGGCAATTAAAAATGAACATTTTCTTTTTGTTTTATTATTATTTATAAGACTAGATGTCCCCTAAAATGTTTTTGTTCAGTAAGTTTAATAACAACTGAGGGAAATGGTTGTTTTGAAGTGACAGTAATCTTGTGGTTTGAAAAAAATTATCTTAATTTTCAACATTGATACATGCCATAAACCTCCTGCTGCTTCTGCTGCTTTATCCTTTACAGACTGCTTGAACTTCTGTACCTTGCTGTAATCCAAACATAGTTTTCAAAGCTTTCATTGGAATGTTAATGATTTTAAAATATTAAGATACATGAAGTAGGACTATCTAAAAAATATTACCCTTCTCCTCCTCTGGTGTGTCTTTGTTCTGTTTGTGATAACATGGGATTATTTCAATCTCTGCAGTTGTATGTATTTCTGTTGTTAGTTAACTGAATGTGGTGTGTGGTTGTAAATCTCTTTGCATCATTTTCGCTGATACGATGGCCCAAGCTGCAGAAAAGTAGGAACACAGGTTTAAAAATGTGTATATATCTCCACGCACATAAATATTGTACTGCTGAGGCGTAGACACAGACCATGATTCATCCTTGCCCTGCAGTATGTGCAGGCTTACAACAATAAAAAGGTGTGCCAAGTGAGTGGAAAGCATTTAGTTTTTTCAATATCTACTTTGTATTCCTTGTAGTATGGTAATAACAGCCATTGTGATTGTCCCATCCATTACACTGATGTTATAACTTTCATGAATTTACAAAAACTGTGCAGCAAGTTGTATATTTATATTAATTTGTTTAAAATGCAGGGAGGAAAAAGTTTTTGTTAGATAAGGTCCTGTAGTGTTTAGATTTCTCCATCCGTACTGATTGTTCGTGTGTGTGTATTTTACAGGGCGCGATGTCTGTGGACTCTATTACAGATCTTGACGACAATCAGTCACGATTGTTAGAGGCCCTCCAGCTCTCTTTGCCAGCAGAAGCCCAGAGCAAGAAAGAAAAGGCAAGAGATAAGAAACTAAGCCTGAACCCGATTTACAGGCAGGTTCCCCGGCTTGTAGATAGTTGCTGCCAGCACTTGGAAAAGCATGGTAAGAATATTTCGTTTTCCCAGGAGTGGCAGATATATTTTTACCGTAATATAAATAAATGCGTATTTTGAGAAGCAAGCGTATACTTCCAATCACAAGGACATCTTTGAAAGTCAGACGCTTTCCCTCCTATTTTCCCTCTTGCTAAAGATACTGTCTCACAAAGAATTGCTTAGGTGATATCTTCCCAAACTAAGGATCTATGCTACAAGCTTGCTCGCAAACTGGCCCATACAACACGGGGGAAGAGACATTTCTTGGAGGTCAGTCATTTTGTACTAGAGTGCTCAGCTCTGCAGGAATGGCCCTTCACACCCCATGGGTTTGCCCATACCTGGAGAATGAAAGTCTGAAGTGTCCAGTCAGCCTGGAGCCATTCTTCACAACCAGTGCGTCTTAGGCTGCAAAAGCTAAATTAACCATTTATCCTAAAGTGCAAGACTTAACGAGAAACAACATTTGAAGATAGAGGCTCAGAGAAAGAAAAAAATCCCATGCTAGATTATATTAAGCTCCAAGAAGCTTTTTTCCTGTTCACTACAAGGCTTGTAGTGCCTGCTCTCTCCAAACGGAATTACAAACTCTTGCCAATATTCTTTTCGTGTCTTCATGATCATCCAGACACAAACCTCCCACCAGCTTTGTGTCATGCAGAACAAATAGTTAATCAAGGTATCTGTTCAATGTCTCTCCAATGTATCTTAGTCTTGTAAAGATTTTTAGTGAGAATTGAAATAACTTGGCCACATCGAGATGGAGTTATCACATGGCCAGATAATAAATAAACCATTAAGTAATGGTGACTGCAACACCAAATGATGCATTTGATGCCTAATTTGACCAGAAAGACATCATTTACTGACTGTGAATGAAAGGCTTTTGCAGATGAGGGACTGCAATTTAAATGCTAAGCTTTTACAATACATAATTGAGAACCATGTTGCTTACAAACACCTAAAGCAAAACTGTGACAGAGAGTCACTGTTAGCCTTTTACAGAGATTAGATACCATGGCTGACAAATAAGTGTGGGGATGATTAAGTTTGAAAAGAATGACTCTCGTCCCTTTAAGCAAGGGTAGCTGAGTTTAGAGAATGTAAAAAAGTCATCCAAAAAGCCATCCGGCTGAGTTTCGTTTGGATACTGTGATTTGATGTCACTTGAACATCTGTGACAAATTTTTTAGTCCACTGATCCCACCGCCATAAAAAAGATTCTTTTCTATACAGCGTTCTTCACTAAAATATTTACTTCATTAAAGTTTCCTTGTAAAGAAAATTTATGATGTTTTGTGTGCATTTTCTAATAGTGCACTTTAGAACCCCACAACACAATAATCTGGGATAATTTGGCCACATCAAGATGGAGTTATCACGTGGCCGGATAATAAACAAACCATTAAGTAATGGCGACTGCAATACCAAACGGTGCATTTGATGTCTAATTTGACCAGGAAGAAATAATTTACTGACTCTGAATGAACAGCTTTTGCAGATGAGGGACTGTGTTTTGTGTGTCTTTTCTAATAGTGCATTGTAGAACCCCACAACACAATAATCTGGGATAATTTGGGGAAAATACTGATGTTCTTCAGTTTTCAGTTTAATCCACCGTCCACAGAACAGTCCTTGGGATTGGCTGATTTTGACAAATTTAAAGATTGCAGAAGACAGACACTACTGTTTGCTTCCTGACTTTAGGGATAATGGAGGACTTTCTGTTCTAGCAACAGTCCTGTAGCAACGTCATTCCAGGGTATATGATGGCCCATGTTTGTGATTCTGAAAATATTTACCTGTATGTGTAAGTCCTTTAGGCCAATTTTTCAGAAGGAAATCACCTAGGGGTTTCTCACAAACGCTTTAAATGATCATTTTGAACATAACATGAGAAAAAATGGTTAAGTTCTTAGCCACAAAAGCCCCTGGCCTTGTTCACCTTCTCTGTTTTCCCCTGGGTTCATGTCCCAGAGTTGTAAAGGCTTGACTTCCTGCAGACCTGCAGTGTAAAACAGATACTGCGTGTTTGTGCAGGGACTGGTAACCAGCCTCCAGTTTTTGCCCATTATGAGTATCTCCATCTCAGAGGGTTCCCTGCCAATGTTCCTGGGTTTACTAAACGTTATTCCATCGATTTAATTTTCGGTTATCCAAAGACAGAAGAATATTTGAAGTGTCCAGTTCAGACTAAAATCTAAAAGGCAGAATGCTATCTGAATTTCTCTGATGGAAATCTGCAATTCCAAACACCACTGTGAAGCTGCACATCTCTAGCAAGCAAGTGTAGCCTCATGGCTGTCAAAAGGCATTTGTTTTGTAAGGTTCTTTTACAACTTGTGTTTGTCAGTAGAGAAAATGAGTGCTGCAGAGTAGCCTTTGTTAGACCATAAACTTTTCAAAGCTTATGGGTGATTAATCCTTATTGCATAAAAATGTCGAACTGTCTAAAATAATACTATGTATACAGCTGCTTAAGTCTCGTAAGATTTTCACTTGCATTCTCATTGCTAAAGACCATGTCACCTCTAAGGTGAAATTTACTCTAAAATTTTTCCTTTTCTGTTACTCGGCAAAGTATGTCTATTCAACAACCACATTATCGTTTGTTTGATATTCTGGTAGTATCTGCAGGACTAGAAAAAGTACAATACTTCTTTATAGCTTTCTCTCTATCTAATAGCTGCTCCTACCCTAAAGTTTCACACAATTCCCAGGTGGAGTTCCTCCCCATCCTAATCTGCCGGAGTGCCTTACTTATGTCCCTTTGAAGGAAAGTCTCAGCTTTGTCCTGACAGGTGCTGTAGAGCCAGAGGGTAACCCCAAACACCAACTGCTTCCCGTATACAAAGACACAGCTCAGCGCCCAAATATTTAGTTGTTTTATTGCCTGTTTCCTTTGATGTTGGTCCTGGAAGTGCCCCCTCCAAATGCTGAACATTGATTGCGTCACTGTCTGCATACCTCTGTCCCCCACAAACTAGTAGTAGCACCACCAAAATGGCATGACAAGAAATGCCATGAAGATGCCATTTTGTGGGTTGGATGATGTGAGGTCCTTAAGAACTAAACTGAATGGCTTCTTAATCCAAGAGGGCTGAGTTTTGCCTCAGTGCGGTAAGTACAAGTTTGCAGAGAAATACATCGGTTGGGTTTTTTTAAGTACCCACATAGCCCAGATTACTTTGGTTCAATGCAATTCTTGCCGAAACTTAGACAATAAAACAGTTGTCTGATGTGCTATACTTGCAGGTCTGCAGACAGTAGGAATATTCAGAGTTGGAAGCTCAAAAAAGAGAGTAAGACAGGTAAGTGGATATGGATGTGTTTTTCCCTCCTCAGCTATGGTACGAACGAACCCAATTCTAGGTGATCTAGGTGACCCGAAATCTAGGTGATTTTCTCCCCATCTGTCACCTGGTGAAAGTCAGGTTTCCTGGGTCAGTGACTTTATTGTGTTTTCGATGGCTCATAATAAGCCATTTCCAGTCATTTTTACATTTGGTGAAATCCTTGTCAGGTTCTCAGCAGGTTAACAGTCTTTGCGTGTTTTGCTCTGCAGAAGTAGCACGGGGTTGGAGATCCAAATAGTGATGAAATTTTCCAAAGGTTACACTGTAGAGAAAAAAAATAAGTCGGCTGCTCGTTTCATCTCAGAAACAGCTGAAGCTCCCTAAGTAAACCCAAACTGTAAATCTTTTTTGGAAAACTTACAGTATGAGAAAATATGCGAGTACAGAGCAATCTCTTTGACCCTCAAATCGCTGCTCCCAAATATCACCTTTTTTTTACCCCTGTTAAACTTGAAGGTCAAAGCAGATCCATCCAAGTCCTAGTCTCAGCCAAATGTTGAAAAAGCAAAGATAGTCTACAGTTAGGTTCCAGAGACAAAGTCAGAAGTGGGTGTTTCCTCAGCCTAGATATTTCATTGCTATTCCCAGAAGTTGGGAGTACATGTTGAATTAGAACAGTAGAGAATAGTGCTTAATGGTTGTATGATGCTTGGGGAGAGGATAAAAAGCTACAGGAAAATACCCCTGCCAGGAAGTACAGAAATACAGAAATAGAAAAAAGCATAAGAAAGCTTGACTGCATCTGATCCCAGAAATAATAGTTCTGTGTTGCAAAGCTACACAAACATAATGGTTGGCTCTCTGGAAAGTTACTCTGAATAGGCAAACTGACTCGATTCGGGCTGGTAGGAGAGTATAGCCTACTGATTTGTAGTTTATTCTCTAGCAGTTTCTGTTGCTGAGTGTCTGGTGTAACACAAAGCTAAAAACATTCATGGTCTGCAGAGACAGTTGTTAGAACAACACTGACCTTGGTGAAGTATTGAAAAGTAAGTTGCCTGTCATTTGCATTACTAGTTTCAATGTCAAACCATATATTAGCACTCAGGGGTGAGTACAATTGCATCATGCCCCTGGGGAAAAAGCAGAGGGCTTGCATCATTTACTTGTAAACTGAGCCTTGCTTCGAACATTGATGACTTTCACCAGTTTTTCTTTTACTGTGTTTTCAAAAGCTGAGGAAATCAAGAGATTTGGGTATTTATGTATTCTATTACATGGACTAATTTATTGAATTAGGTGAACTAATATATTTCACTAAACAACATGGAAGCATCAGCTTGGCCTTTGCACTTACAATAATAAATGCTGTCAACATGAACACATGGGAAAGTCTGGATTCAATTAAAATTCCACTCATTTTCTGAACCATGGAAAGTCAAACTCAGCACTCAGATTTTGGTGTGCTTTTGCAGCTGTTCATTAGTTTTTCTTGTGTAGAAAGTAGGCATAGTTTTGTTTCCATTTGTCTCACAGTTAGAAAGTGTCCTATTTCAACTGTAGTTTGTTGCAATAAATACATAAGTAAGTAAAATGGATGTGCCAGCGCGGTCTTTTGGTTGGTGAGCAGGAAGAGAAAAATCTAGAACAAGTGCATCTATTACAAACCACTTCCTTCACATTAAGTGGGATGTAGGACAAAGATTCCTTGAGCTAGTGTTGACTCAAATGGTAGGTGTGGTACCTGGGGATGGCAGGTACCAGAAGCTATACAGATGGTTGAGTAGAGCATCGTTGCTGGCAGCCCTCTGTGGTGGGCGTAGTGACTTGGAGGCAAATCTGCAGCTGAAGCAACTACCAGACCCTGAGGATGAAGAGCGACGTGACGGAGATCTGCTCTCCCATGCCCTCTCTCAGCAGGGATGCCCTCAGCTCTCAGGTCCTAAGCTCCGGTGGTTGCTGTAGTTCACCAGGATGTACTTTCCAAAAGTATGAAAGTGTTCCCTGTGAATGAAGTCTGAGAGACCTAAAGTTTAAACTTAGGAATATACAGTTTTAACAGCTGTGATACCTGGGCCTGAAATGTGGCCATGTTTCATCAATGATTATCTGAGATTGTGCAATTAGGACATCTCTGTAGGCCTCACAGGATACCAGACCAGAAGTGCCATATTCAAGACTGTAGCAGCAGTCTATGATTTAGACAGCTGTTTGGGAAGTCCAAATTCCTGATGCAGCGCTAATCTATTTCCTCAGTTGCTTTTGGGCAATAAGCACAGAAGCAATCTTATAGATAGATGTCAATTCATGGTGCTCCGTAGGAATGTTCCCTATTTGCCACCAGTCAGAAGAGTAGAACTGAGCTGGGAATGAAATCCCCAGGTTGGCACTGGAAAATCTTTAACCACAAATCAGTGGGGAAAAGCCTAATACTAGATAAACAACAAAGTCTGGTCTCTGTAGCGTAATTTTCATCATTAATAATGAATGTTAAATTAATAATAATATTAAAAGTAGTCTTAATAAATTAGAAAGGAGGCTGTAGTTTTTATAGAATGCCTTTCACACCTGTTATGAAAGCACAATTTCAGCTGAAAAGAAAGTATTTTCTATGTTCCTCCACACCATATACGCTCAAGATAGATTTGCTTGTGATCAAGATTTGCCACAGATTATCACAGACACATAGTTTGCTTGTGACTTACCTTCTTTCTTCTTTTTGACGTGTCTGTGATAATCCTCATAAAGAAAGCTGATACCTCAAATTTCTTCTTGTTTAGTAAGATTTAGATAGAATTACTCTCTAAGAAGACCATGCGAGGTCATGATACCTCAGAATATTTGCAAAGCTATGAAATTTTCCTAGGAAATAGTTTTAAAATATCTTGACTATTTTAAAAATGAAAAGAGAATAAAAAGCGGAGCTCCTAGCCTGAAGAAAATATTCTGCTCTTGGTGCTGGGAAATCTTTCCAGAAAGGCAAGCTTTTATCAATTTGTAAGATGTATTGGATGTGAGAGAGGGAATTGCCTGCCCTTGGGAAATGTGATGCCTTTGAGTTATACAGAATTGGTTTGAGGACTATAGGTGGAAAAAAATAGCAATACCTTGTAATGGTATTAGCATACTGTTTGTTAACTCCCTAATGATGATCCCTTAGTGAATATAACTACATTAGGAAAGCAGACCAAGATACGTATGGGCAAATGCCATGAAGTCTTAGTGAACCTGGTGACTTACTGCTTATGCTTAAATACATTCTTAAATCACAAGAGAAATGTGAGTTTCATAGATTTCAACATTGTCTTAGTAGTAGCATTATTATTAATGTTTTTGTGCAAAACCATAGATGTTACAAAATGCAATTTTACTCTTTTTGGTCCTAAAATCTGGGGATAATGCAGTAAGGTGAAAGCCTTTCTTGCAGTTTTCCTTATTCTCCTTGGTTTCTGCCTTTGATATTAATCTTGAATTTCTGCAAAAATTATATTTACTTGGGCATATTTTTTCATAAAAGAAAGCCATATATTAGCTGGAAAGAAAGAATTGTATTTTATTACGGTCCAGGGCAACCTTAAGTTATATATCATGAATAAGCAGCAATTAGACCTGAATTGTATCTTTGACCTTACCAAAAACTAGTTATACACAATCTGGAAAGTGAAAATGAGTAAATCTACATCTTAAAAGATCTTCCATGTTGGGATGTACTAATTGGGACAATGAAAAGTGACTGTGGTTTTGTCTCATGATCTTTTTCAGTTACGTGAAGAGTTTGACCGGGGCATAGATGTTGTGTTAGACGAAGAGCACAGCATTCATGATGTTGCTGCTTTATTAAAAGAATTTCTCCGTGACATGCCTGACCCACTTCTCACCAGAGAACTTTATACACCTTTCATCAACACTCTCTGTGAGCTCTGCAGCATTTTGATTTACTGATTTTAAAAAGCATACCTGTTTGAAGTCTGTAATCTCTACTAACTATTCTTTTTTCTGTGCATTTTAATACTCTGGCCTTGATTTGCTCCGCATATTTGTATAATATAAATTTGATGAGGTCTTTCTTTGATTTTTGCACTGTGTAAGTATAGCCCAGAAAACTAGAACAACAGAGATTTAAACTGTTATGCCTTTTTTTCACATTCGTGTATGGGATGTGATTCATGTTACCTATTAAATCTTGACCCTGTCATTTGTTCAGTAGTAGCAAATGACAGACCCCCATTTGAAGCCTAGTATCTTAGCACCATTAACACTTTTAAATTTTAGAGCTATTCGCTGACCAAAAATTCCAGTCTGACTTCAAAAACCTATGTGTAAAAGTTCAAATTTCATCACAATTAATGGTCCTCAAAGCTGTCATATTAAATACTCCCAAACGTGTTGCCTTATGCTAAGACCTGAAAGCAGACTCTCACAGATTTGAGAAAAAGTAAAATCGGACCCTTCAAGCTTAAGCAGCTGCCTGGTCTGTGTTCTTCATATTCTTTCTAGCCCTCATGTCTGAGATCCTGCCTCTGCCCCACCTTTGTCACTGGCTACAGTTGCATTTTAGATGGTTAAAGAGATGGTGACTGGAGAACGTCCTTTATATCTCCAGTTCCTTTCCCAGTCTCCCAGTAGCTCTGCAAGATGTGAAATTGTAGGAAAACCCTTTTAAAATGGCTAAAGCATAAACTTGACTGGAATACGTCCCAGCGGTGCCCTGTATATACCAGTAGCCATACCTAACTGAATGGAGGAAGTGGAAGATTAAACAGAATTTTTGTGTCCAGTGACAGTGATGGAGTGTGCAACATGGATTTTGCTCTCTCTCAGGCTCTCTCTCCCATGAATGTGTGAGCAAAAAGTTGACCAACCAAGGCAAAAATCCTGTAACACTATTTGTTACACTTCTGATATTTCCTCAGAGTTTTCTCTTTCTCTTCTGACATTATAAGGAAAATGATCCTTAAACAAAGCTATTCTTACACCTTCCCTTGGGCTGGGAACAGTGTATTTGTTCTGCTTTTAGGTTAGCTGGAGTGATTTTCTTAGAATGTATTTTTTCCCCTCTTAGTATTAGAGCCAGATGAACAGCTAAGCACCTTACAGCTTCTCATTTATCTTCTACCTCCCTGTAACTGCGATACCCTACACCGCCTGCTGCAGTTCCTCTCCACAGTGGCTGGCCACGCAGAAGACACCACAGACAAAGATGGCCAAGAGGTAAGTCCCAGTTGCTTGTGTCCTTTGTCTTTGCTTAATTCATGGTCGGAAAAGAGATCTTTAAAGCTGTGAAACAAACACAATGGTGGCATACCGCTGAAAGATGGGAGAGATTTCATATTCTTCCCTGCGCATTTGCCATTTAGTTGTTTACTATGTTCTTAGGGCTGCGAGAGTTTAATTTTTATATGACTTGATCACTAAAGAATCTACCACTTCCTTTGGGAGATTCACAGCGTAATCGACCTTGTTGTTAAGAATATGTCATGTTATCCATCTTTCCCCCCCGCCTTGTTTCATCCTATTTTATTCTATGGAAAAAAGACACACATAGGAAAGTGTCAGGCCTTCGAGAGTATGCTTTTTCATTCTCTTTTCATTCTCTGCTGTTGCTTTCTTATATGACCTTTGGACACAGCAGTTCACATCTTGGTTGCCTTAGCTTCCTTTTATGGACTGGCTAGTGAAGAAGAAAAAAAATAAAGGACAGGAATTACACCTGAGCCCTGGCAAGTGTTGGAGTGAGGTCACGAGTGCAATCGCTGGTTGGAGTCAGGGTCCATCTTTTTGCCTGTTTTCCTTCTGGCCTCTTTCTGTTGCATTCTGGACTAAATACAGCGGAGAGGTTGGAGTGCACCCATCCCACAGAGATACAGAGACAGCTAAGCTGTACCTTCTGAGCATTCACACGTGTGCATCTGAGCCGTTCACACTAGAGAACATCTGAAAATCCAGGCTTCCCATTTTCTACCAGGAAAATGCTTGAGCTAGTGGGCTGCTCTGAAAAAGGTGGCAACTCTCGTTAACCTTGAATGAGATGGACATGGTCTGTCACTGCTTGACAAAATTGTACCAGTTCATCTGTGGGAAGGACTTCTCTGTCCTCTGAACTGCAGCAGAGATTACTTCTGATGTTCCTTCTGAAACTCTTAGAGAATTTTGTCTTCCACATGGAAAACCCTGCTGACTTTGGTCAAATTTGGACACCTTTTTGCAGTTGGCAGGTTTTAACAATTGGCACTTTGAGACTGAGTTTTGCCAAATTTCTGCCTCAGGTCCTAACTTCCAATGTGCTGTACGTGACTTCAAGGCCTATTTCACTTTTAAATCCACTTTAAATGCTATTATTTTTGTCCTCAGCAAGGAGGACGCTATGATGGAAAGCATTTAAAAAGAGCAGCCTGTAACAATTTTACTGTGCTTAAAAACATCGCGTGTATAAGCCAGCCAGGGTTCGTGGTCCCCCTGGTCCTGGGAAGAGTTCTCTGTCGGTTCCGGAATGTACCCAAGAGGATCTTATTGCAGGGCTAGAGGCTGATGCTGCTTAAGGGAGTTGGTTTGGCACAACAGTTGTATTAAAGGCATTTTCATTCCCCTTAACAGTACATCAGCTCTGCTACAGGTATTTTGGCAAGGCAAATTTATGTAAGCTATCTTGGCAGTATTGTAATCATCAGGAGTATTATGTGCAATTGGATACCTTTTATAGATAATACAGTATTCTCCGCACAATTATTTAAGCTATTCATTAATAATTAAGTGAATACAGGCATACAGGGCAAGAGAAGGTATTTTATCAGACTCTTTGCTAGCAGTGGAAGGAAAGCAGCCAAGTTTTGGCATGCAGGCCCTCTTCACAATTCTGTCAAAAGCCCTTCTCTCACAAAGATGAAGATGGATAACTAAATTTACTAAAATTACTCATTCAGTTAATTTCAGTGGATACGTTTACAACATTTTTTTAAGGGATGCCCCGAGGCTGCCCTTCAGAGAAGACTCACTTTGTAGAAACAGCCGGCAAATGCAGATCCAGGCACAGCCAGAGGCTGCCCCTGGCACGCGCGAAGCACTGCATGCCTGTGCATCCTTGGTGGCTCCGTACTCTTGACAATATTTTAAAAAGCAGGTCACCCGAAAAACAGCTGGGTGCTTGGTGGTGCGCAAATAAGGGAGTGTGCTGTAGTCCCAGTCATGCTGGGATGAGTCTCTAAACGAAGAGCCAACATGTTTGTTAGGACTGCCTGTGCACCTACTTAGTGCAGATGTCTTTCCAAGATTGCACGGTGGCCCCACCGATGAAAAGAAAAGCTCTTTTTACTGTCATCTCTATGCTGTCTGGTTGAGCTGTGTAAAAAATAAACCAGGTGCAGTTGGTGAACAGTTTTAAGTTCATCTAGAACATTCAGTAAATACCCTGCTGTAAAAAAAATTGAAATACTGCTTTGAAAGGATTCATTTTGTATCACTTGTTTCTTGAAACACTATTTATACTGCCTGTGTTTGGTGCCTCTTCCTGCCCTTTCTTCTCATTAATTAGTACAAATGTAACTGAAACAAATGAAAAATAACTCTCATGATATTTTCTTGTTCTTTTAAAAAAAGCCTGCAAGAAATACTGAGTCAACAGCTGAAATTCGCTTACAGTCTTATATAGTCAAACTGCTGGCATCTTCTTCTGCGTTCCCAGAATAGCAACCAAGTGGAAACACAGAGAGGAAGCACATGACCCCTGCTTTTTGCTCTGTTAAAAGAATAGAAGGGGGGAAAAAAGCGGTCTAATCACAAGCGTGACAATGAAAATTTTGATTTAATAACCTATATGGCGTATTTTTCAGATTTCCGTCTAGTCTAGTATGTATTCCTAGCCTTCTACTTCCTCCAAAATCAGGTTACTATTGTTTCTTTGAACACAGAGTTATGAAAGTAGGAAAAAAGTAAAAAAACCCAACAAACAAAACAAAACAAATCCACCCAACAAGTAAACATTTGGAATGCTCTAGGAAACAAGTAAAAAGACAGGAAAATACTAATAAAAATAACAAGCATGCTCCTTAGTTATCTAAACTGTTTAAACATGGAAAAGTGTGCTTTTCTTCACTGTGTCTGTTTCAAATCTTGAGTGCCCCTTGAGAAAGCTAACAGGTTTCAGTATGTGGTCCTAAGAGACAGTAATAAGCCGAGGTGGTGAAGTAGAAGGGATGTTTCCTGAGTTCAGAAGAAGTATGCCACTGCTGAGCTTCCAGGGAATTTTAAGGGAAGGCTGCACTTCCACCGTGTGCTCCTCCAATCAGTTTGAAAGAAAGTATATCCAGAAAATCCACAGTGCTTGTTGCAGAGATGTCCAAGCAAGGTGTTTCACCATTTCTAAAAATTGTTCATTTTTTATTTGACTGGCACTCAGTTTTGGTTTTGATGAATGAAGCATCTGCCAAATCGGGAAGGGGGGGGAACTGTG
>VZSF01002277.1:47166-68139 GCA_013398295.1 Chionis minor
GAAAGACAAAGCTTTCTCGTTTGTCTGTTGAGTAAGAGTAGTAAAGAATAAATCTGTGTTGTTCCTGAGTACCTTTCTGTTCTCTTGCTGAAGCGAGGAAGTCCTTCCTATAAGGGATGATGACCTGGACACACTGTCTACTTAAGATGCAGCTTAGATAGATCACATTCCTTGTGCCTAGCAGTTGACTGGACAGTTCATTCTGTGGCTTTACCTTTTTCTCTTTTTGTCTGCAAAATTACAGGTCAGCTTAGCATGATTTCTGCCTGCCTGAGACAGCCCAGCTCTGGGGCAGCAGAGGCCAGTCAGACCTAGAAGTGGGCACTATCCTGTCTTTATTTTAGTAGGTACACAAAAACAGAGGTCTTGAAAAGATTGAAAATAGCTTTATTTGTTGTGTCTTGAAACTAAGCAGCACGTTGTGTTATACTGAGGGGTTTGGTTCCCAAAGCAAGAGGAAGAATGCTCTGGAAAACTGCTTTAGTGCTCCAGCAAGGCTGGGTGCTGAATACAGCTTTGGTGGGAGAAGATGGACAAGCCTGGACTGTGGGCATGTGGGACTGATGGACACATAAGACTTTAAGAGGAAGGTGTCCACCAGGTTTCAAGAAGGAGAAGAGCATGAGAAAAGCAGTCATGAGCCCTGCCTGTCAATCTTAGCCTCAGATGAACTTCTTTGTGGTTTTCTCGTCTTTTCCCTCACACTGTATTGCCTTTCATTACATCCGTTGCTTTATTTTTGTTCTTGTTCCAGTGAGACATTCAGCAACTTTTTTTTTTTTTCTTTTTTTTTTCTTTTTCTTTAAATGCTTTTCATGGTTTGGGGAAGCTTCAGGTGCTATTTTTCCTTCCACAGCAGGGAAAGCAAGTGACAGTATGGCACTCTCCTGCGCAGGTCTGCTGGCCCAGAGCATGGCTGGCGCTAGCAAGTTTAAAATAATACTTGAATAAGAATGCTTGCAATACTTTGAAGTTTTCTTGTTGTTGTTTCTCTTCAAGAACATTTTACAGCACAGCCACATCTCAGCGCATACTACTTTGGGCACATATTCAGACTTCCAATGTGGAAAGGGTGGGGCTCAGGGTTAGACTAACCTACATATGGTCTCTTTTAATTGTGATGGATTTATTCCATTATCACTTCAATGCTTGCATTTGCAGCTGAAGGTTACACACAGTGTGGAAAAAAGAGTTTTCTTTTGCTTTCCAGAGTAGGTTTTCAGATTGTGGAGGGAGATTAGAATCAGATTTCAAAATGAGGGGCTAGCTGCATGTGAGAGAAGGACAAACCTATCTCAGATGCTCTCCTGAAAGCTATAATACCTTGATGTGAAATTTATAGAAATGTCTAACAGATGAGCGTCTCACGGTGCTTTCACTCTTGCCATTGCCATAGTTTAACAAACAATGTGGCACGTTCTGCTTGTTTTCTGGTGCAACGTCTAGGCACACAGATGATAATTAACCTGTAGGATTGTGTCCAATTGCTTATAGTTCGTGTTTTGTAAAGCTTCTACCAGGGTTTACTCTTAGCTTTTTCACGTTTTTTTCCAGCAGCACAGGGAGACTTTTTGTATTCTGAAGGTAATTAGCCCAGTGCATCCTTCAGTAATAGATGCAGTGAAAGGAAAAGACTTGTATATGTAATTGTAGTAAAACTCTGATAATTTGAAATCAGGCAGCAGCAATTCATTTTCCAAACCCATAAGAGTGGGGCCAAACCAGGACTGCTATTTATACTTGACATTTATGCTCCTTACAAAAAGAGAAACATCTGGACTTGAGCATTCAGCTACAGCTATAACATACAGTGTGTTGCTGCTACAGTGTTTTTGTGTTTGGTTGTGGTTTTTTTTTTTTTTTTCCTGTTACTTTTGTATATATGGGGAGGTTATAAAACTTTGATTGGCTTCAGAATTGAAACTGGAACAACATTTGTGAAATAAAACCTAGAAAACCAGGATGTGTTGTGGAGCCCAGACCACAATATCAGAATGATTCTGACATACTGGTGGGTCAGGAAAGTTCTGTTTTTCAGAATGACCCAAGATACTGGGGACTGTTTTTGTTAAGCATTTATCATTAACATCAGTAATATGCAAACGTGTATTTCATATAGAAGATGGGTTCTGACCTTGCTTCATTGATGTTAAAGTCTTTCATATCCAATTCTTATACATTTCAGTGAGTCTTAGGGTTGCATTAAAACATTTTACAGGAATTTTACAAAGGACTGTTCTCTGCCAGTCTCTGAACTATGCCCAGTGGCTGGGTGCAGGGAGGGTACAACACAACCATACTTCATCTTACTGACTATGACTTGGCATTGAGGATGGAGAAGAGCAGCTTGGTCATGCATTTACATCTCCTGGCACCCAAATCCAGCCCTGCTGCACAAAAGTGCAACAGAGCGTCTGAAATGTCTTATTTTTACTGTTAGAGGCTACTGTGACCTCCCCACTGAGGAGACAGGCACACGATGCTACTCTGTGCCACATCAGTAGCAAGGGACAGCACAAAGAAGACACTTCAAGGGTTCCTCCAGCCTTCTGTGACTCTTATGTAGCACCCAGTCCCAAAATCTTAGAATAGCTACTACTCTACTGGAGTCCTGACAACCCTGGAGCCCTCTGATCCATCCGAGTACGTGCTCAAGAGCTGTTACTTCAGCAGCGCCTTGGCTTCCCTTCTGTCCTTGAATTTGAAGTTCTCGTCCATCTACTCAGCCACAATTGCCAGTTAAACAATAATTCAGTAATAGTTATTGCAGCTCTGTAACATCTTCCTGAGACACCAGTATAGTAGTTCTCTCTAAGTGTAAATTTATAATACATGCATATCATTTCTACACTTGCAAGTTAGTTAACTAAACCCAATTAAATTGCTGCACAGGAGGAAACCCAAATCCAGCAGACAGCTAGCAAGGAGACCATCAATACAAGTCCAGTTGAAGGATCATAGATTAATACGTCCTCATTCACTCAGAAAGAAGTCCTATAACTCAACAGAACTGTATAGTTTGGGTTTCACAGATGCTTTCAGTTGGAACTGAACTTCCTGTTGGTACTCTTTCAGATTCATTTTTATGGAATGAAAGACATTATTATTTTCTTCTAATAATGGCAAATATATTTTTATTTTTCTGACAAAGTCCGTTCAGTAGATTCTTAGAAGTTTATCACTTTAATATAAAGCTGAATAGGAAGTAACATACAGAAAGACAGGGATTCTGCTTTACCCTCAACCTTTAACTGGAGTTTATTCTACTGTATAGAAAGGCTGTCAACACAGAGAAGTTATAGCACACCAGGTTTCCAAAAATGTATTCCTATAAAGAGAAGATAACTTAAAGACTAGTATGTCGATGACCATCAGTAAGATATTTTTCCAGCTTAGAGGGTAAACAATTTTTTTAAAAGGAATATGTAGTCACACAAGTTTTTCATAGAGATTTTGGATCAATTTGAATTAAATGATGCATATCTTCATTTATTTTCAAATTATTTCCTTTTTAAAGGAAAAATTCCTTTTCTGTAACTTGACTCCCTAAATACCTCCCAAACTGAGGTATTCCCCTGAGGTATCTATTAGTAATTTTATTCCTACTTCCCAGGAAATGTCAGGGAGAACAAATGGCCCATGCAGCGTGACCTGAAGGTCAGGAGATTCAGGCTCTGACAAATTGCACCCAGAAGCATATTGCACGGTTGATAACCCTTGCTGAGATTGTCTTGCCTCCAGCTCCATGTGTCATGAATGAACCAGGGCTGTTAGTTCACATTTCTCAGATGGCTTCATCTTTTTCAGTGATTTGAAAGATGAATTGAATGTTCTGCTGTGATGTGGGCAAACTCACTTACGGATTGATAGGACTCACGTAAATGCAGTTGTAAGCACAAAGTTTACTTGGGCAGGTTTTGGAGTGCCATTCCTGCTACTCAACCAGGAAATGTGGATACATCCTGCAGCAGCTGAAGCTATCAAGTTTTTTAAAGTTTCATTTTCATATAAAGTGTGCTAGAGAGAGTTAGCAGATCAGAAGGCCAAACTCTGAAGAAAACGACACAAATTCTGGATGAGCCTGTTGCTACTACCCAAAGTCCAGATGTCTGGAGATCCAACAGGACCCACTTGTAAACCTGAGTTACAGATGGATGAACTCTGTAATTATTCAAGTTCTGATTGAGCATAAGCAGAAATTTAAATGCTCCTAGATCACAGGGTTTGGCCATATGGATACATGAGCATTAAATGTCTATGAGGCTTCATTTAGAAAAATGTTGACCTTTAGCAGCTTTCACTGAAGTAAAACAACTGAAGAACTTTGTAGGTAGAACAGTTACCATGAAACATCTGTATGAGAAAGAACTAAATAAGTCAAATGCCACAGAATATGTGAAGAAATATTCTCCTTCTAGTATAATGATATTTCACATACCTCTAAAAGAAGAGAAGTACAGTCACTTGCAATGCAAATTTGTAAATGTATCCAGATCTTTGAATGGTGATGGAAGGTGAGGACCTTGAACTGGAGCTTCTGAGATTGCAGTACATGAGTAATTCTACTCTTGTTATCAGATGTAATTCCCAACTGGATACCAATGGGTTATTCAACAGTAATCAGCATTTGATATTGTACAAAGTGATCTTTAGTCCTACTTCACCTGTTACATGAAATTTCCCTTTTAAACGGAAGCCCCTGAATATTCATTTTATATGTACTTGTACCTGGTCTTCTACACTATGCAGAGTACCAAAATGAACGTATGTGAAAGGATATTAATCTCTGACTAAGTATTTTTTGTTGTCTTCATAGGTTTCCCCTGACCTACAGAATGAAGTGCTTATTAGCCTATTAGAGACTGACCCGGATGTTGTGGACTATTTGTTGAGGAGGAAAGCTTCCCAGACATCGTGAGTAATCTGTTTTTTCATCATCCCTGTTTCTGCTGGGAATTTCTGTCTCCCACTGGAAGTGTTCAAGAGGTTCTAGTTTTCCACAGCTCTTCTGCACTGTCTACAGTGGAGTAGAAATACCCTCCCATTACACAGACTCTGCCAAAGAAATTGTGACTCTTGTACAGTGTTTTCTAAAGAAAAACCTTGTTTCCCGATTCAGAGGAAAGATTGCATTCTGCTGCAGAGAACAGAATGATATGTACATAAAAATATTCAGTGCACTATTATCTGACAGGATGTATTCTAGTGATCTGCTGGTTCATGTCTTGGGTTCGTTGTAGTCTTCAGTACCAGGAGGCATGTATTACACTATCCTTGAAATACACCCTAGAGTGCCTTAACACAATCACGGCTAGCCGTTTCACCAGTTTGTTGTTCTTTTCCTATTGTATACACATAGGACATTGTAAACAACTGCCGCGACAGCAGGTTTATGGAGATTCTTTGGGTATTATTTATTTCTTTGTGGAAGATTTGAAGAGAGAAAAAAAATCTCACTGGTCACTATTGCAGTTACGATACATAACATATTCTAACTTTGTGTATGGTGTATGTATGCCTACACCCGTGTGCCTTAATGCTATGAGTTTGTGCATTTGGATTAACAGGATTCCTGGCTTTCTCATGGGACACACAGTCATTGCCTTTATTCTAGTGAATCCCAATATGTCAGACCCAAAAATCACAAAATTTGACAAGCTCGCTTTAAGTAATTTTAAAGTGGTTTCCTAGACTCTAAACTCTCTGGGACAGATTGGACTTTGTCTTCCTGTGTGTGTGGAAAGTGCCTAGTGCATTCAGAATATGATTAAAATTAAATTTGTACAGTCAGTTAGCTATGATTTTTTTTTTCCTCTCCCTCTGAACATTATGTAGTTGGAGGTAATATAATAGTGTGCCTGGCTTTAAAGAAAGTGGTATAAAAGAGATAGTATAATTAACACATGGTGGAAAACGCTTTCTTGAATTATAAAAATTTAAAAGAAAAATATGCGCAGAATATGTCATGTTGTAAAAGATTTTATTAGTTTTTTGACTGAACCACATGAACATATTACATGCAGTGGCAAATTATCACAGGTATTTGTGGTAATTGTTTCTGTTTTCTTAGTGTACCACAGACAAGAAATAATTTCAGTTAGTTTATGTGTGACTGACAAATAACCATATGTATATTTAGATCACAATAAATGCAGGATAATTAGAGGTACCTTAGCTGTCTTTTACACTTGTTTCACATTTGCCATGAGCCAAGACCACAATTAGGGGAGACACTGCAAATCACATGACATATGGTAAAGTCTGTAGAGACTTCTTTAAGTCCTGAGTTTGAAATGATCATATTATTTCTAACTCAAGCTAATGAAAGCCTTTGTGCTGGATTTCACCATCTGTATAGTATAACGACATAAAATCGTGTCTCACGTGGCTACACATATCGGTTGAACATAAATTTGTCAGAAATCATTGTGGATGTAACAGATTCCTGTTAGATCCTGTTTCCTTTAAGTTAATTGACCTTTCTTTGAGCTTCCTTACTTTTCAGCCAGCATGCACACCTACAGGAGAAAATAGATCTTTTGTGCAAAGCTGGTCGCATCTGACAAAAGGTGTTCTGTAAGAAAAGGTTTCAAACCCAAATAGGAACATATAGCAACACTAGTACCAATTTATTGTATTTCCAGTAATGGGCAGATGAAGTATCACTGAGATAGGGAAAACTTAGTGTCATTTTTCTTCTACTCTGCTATCATGTAAGTTATTTATTCTTAATGTTAACGAGATATGTTTTCACTGTGATTGCAACTTCTTGGTTAAGATATTCCAGGCAATTAGAGGGAATGTTCCTTAGTGTTATTGCTAGGAGTGTGATGCTCTTAAGAGATTAATCTATTTCAGAATGTAATCTCAATTTTGAGGCTACATATTTGTCGGTTATTTTTCCTGTAAGAAATGTGAGGCAGCAGATAACGAGATGTTTGTCTTGATTTGATAAAAATGAACCTCCAAAATACATCCTTACTGCTCTCAGAAATATCCTGGTCGTGTACTGAAGATCCAAATTGGGATCTGTGGAACAGAAAACTTTACATATTCTTGAGACAAACTTCATCAGAAAAGCTAGCTGGCTGCACAGTGTAGAGTATGGAATCAACTTCAAGACTTTAACATCATATTAATTGCTCCAAAGGTCCTGCTTCTGCAATTGCCCTCACATCTCTGCTTTTGATGTCATTACAAATGCTTTCTTGGCTCTGATCTAACAGAGAAAACACAATCTTTTTTCCTCCCCAGAGGAGGACAAATCAGATGTTCCTCATCTTTCAGTTCTCTTAAGAGCTGAGCATCATGAATGGTGTGTCAGGGACTTTATGGAAGTCATTAATGATAAAGCACTAATTATCATGGGGGGCAATTATGAAGTGTGCTTTTGTGGATGACTTTCCCAACTGTTTTGTATGTTGGCTTGATGACAATGGAATTTGGGGTTTCCAGCTGTAAGATGAAACATCTTTAAACTAACGCAAAAATAAAATGTGTTTCTTATGATTATTTATTGCTTATCATGGTTAGTAGTCCTTTTAGAGTAAACGAGTTTCAAAGTTATAAAATTTTTTGGATGGTGATGGTGAATTTTAATCCATCCTGACCTATGTCACAAAGATGAAGCCATACAATAGGCCATACAGCATGCGTAAATGCAGTTTTCAAAGCTGCAGAGGCTCCCTGTGAATCATTGAGTCCTCTACCCTGTTACAGCTGCAACCACATCATAATCCCCTAATAATCTGTTTTGTTGGTGGCACCTGTGTTGCTCAAATATGTATGGAAATTACTACTGCGTGCTGCCAAGCCTTCACACTTCGTATGATTTGCCTCTTGTAAGACATAATTGTTTTCCCATTCGGAAGCTTTAAGGTGTAACAGAAAAGGATTTCTTCCAAAACCAAAAAGGGATTTCCTGTTTTGATGACCTTGATGGCAGTAGAAGAGTAGGAATATCCCCAGTAGAAGTAATTATTATTATTTTTATTAGCATCTTCCCAGTTCAACCATGCGAGTAGACTCTGGTGGATACCAGTTAAAAAGGAGAGCCCAAGACGCCCTCATAGCATAGTTGATTTTTGTTTGGGAATCTGAAATAGTATTTTTGAATATTGGCGTAGGTTCCTTCTGCAGCTTTCAAATCTTTCAGTTTTTACATAACCACTTTTAAAATCTTTTCTGTGACATAGTTCGTAACCACTAGAAAGTACTTTACTTGCCTTCCCATTTCTCACATTTGGTAGTACATAATCTTCTATTATTCTTTGTGGAGAACGTAATCTGCCCTTACTCATAGACTGCATATAGGCAAGTGGGTGTCTTGTGCAGTATTTACATTTGCCTCCAGTTTAGTTTTTCCCCAGTGTGTGGGTAGAGAATCTCACAGCTTTCCAGGGGAAGATGAATTTTGAATTTTAGTAAACATCTGTTTGCTACTGAACTCAAACCGTAAAGCAAGCAGATGCAAAAGTTTTGTTGTAAGGAGTATGTGAGAATTCATTCTTTGTTTGGAAAGACGTGAGCCAAAGTCTTTTCTAAGATGTGTTTTATTTTATTCGTGAAGAGCATGGTAAAGCTGCAAATGTATGAAATTAATTTCCAACTTTCAAGTGTTCAACCTGTGTCGATGGCTTCTTTGTAGTAAGATTGGTAGAGCTCACAGGCATTTTCTTTGATTTTTAAAACTATTTTTACAAACAAATTTGAAAGTAAAATTTTATATATATATATATATATAATTGCATGAGCTTACTAGCAGAAACTGTAAATGAGTTTAGAAACTTGAGCATTTGGATCTTTCCAAAGACTTGACAGTTTCCATTCGAGTAAATTTTTATCAGGAGCTCTGTCTTGAGAAGAGATAGACTATATCAGATCATTCAAGGTAAGACATGAAATCAGTGTTTCACAAAGCTCAAGTTTATGTTCCCACATTCTTTCATTTCCATTTCCGTTTCCCCTATTCCTTGTGTTACCTTGGCATGGCTAAATGGTGGTATACCTCTCTCTTTGCCCTGTGCAACATAGTTAGGTTTTGATTTTGCAAAGATTTACATGTGATAAGCCTTATTGTTGTCACCATTAGTGGTAAGTATGTCTGTATGCTAGCAGGGGGAGGTTTAGATGATGTTCAGTCTAGGAAGCTGGAGAGAAAGACATTTGGTGATAGGAAACCTACAGAAAACATTTCTCCCTGTTTCTCTCAGGTCTTTCTGGTTCTTCTAAAATTCCCAAGACATTGCTTACATCTCATCTTAACTCACATTCACTGCACAAGCCTTTTTAGAACTTAGGAAGGCGGAAAGAAAGGAGTAACAGGGGAAAAAAAAGAAAAGATTTGTGATAGAATTGTACTTACTTAAAAGACAATAGTTCTTCAGTGTGTGGCTGTTTATACGTTAATTTACATCGGACTCATCCTCAGATGAGACGCTGAGCTGCAAAGTTACATAATTGAGGCATGATTTACTTTTTTTTAATGACTTCCCGATATTACCATACCAACCGCTCCAGGAAGCCTGGGACTGTGCTACTTTGCCAAATGGGACTTCTGGTTTCTTGAGTTGGTTCAAATTAAGGTTCAGGATCAGTTCAGTGGTGGATTTCTTGCTAGGAGTTACTGAGAAGTAAACTTAGTTAATTAATTCCCAAAACTTTATGGTTGCTTTCATATTGGGGGGGGAGGAGGGAAGGAATATTGAATAACATAATAATCATGATGTTGAGTGTATATATTTTATGTTTTGGGACATGCAATGTGTAAATCATCCAGAAAAAAACACAGCTTGAGAGTTGTGTTAAGTTTTGTCATTATTTCTGCGTTAATATTTAGTGTGTTGTGGCTAGCCTGTCTTACCCCTGTGTGTTTTCTTTATTTTCTTTCTTCAGTCTTATTTCATTTGTCTGGAAAGAGGGGTTTTGTTCCATAACAAGTAACATGCTTTGGCTGCTCACTCAGTTCAAGCTCTCTTTGGATTTGACTCTGAGAAGGGCTGACTATTTTCAGCACACGTTTACAAGAATGAGCCTCTGTCATATCACATGCAATTAGAGCAGATATTAACGTGAGGTCACTGAGAGAAGTGTTTGACTCAAGAGAAGCAAGAGATAGGCATCTAAGAAACAAAGATCAAGGTGCAAAGAAATGAAAAATGAGTAATAGGAATATAAACTAGGGGGAACAGATAGGAAAAAAAGTTATATTTGTTTACAGAGTATTTCTACATGTTCTTTGAGAGGTTCAGTGAGTCGTGAACTGCCTCCTATCTGCGTAGTAAACGCTTAACAGTTCAAGAAATGTTCCCAACACACTTCAAAACTTAGAGTTGTCTCTCTGAGCCCTGCCTGGACTTTGGTGGGTGTTTTGTTTGCCTTTTTTTTTTTTTTCCCCCCAAAATTAAATACAGGCCATGCTGTTGGTGATGTAAAGGGGAAAGGGTAAAAGAAGTTGTAGAAGTTATCAGCAGAGCCAGTTGTCTGTTGCCCCAATCAGAAGTACAGTAGATACATCTGTTTTTCCCCTTTAGAGTATTTACCTTCTGATGTCTCTAGAAGAGGGTCTTTCTTACAGTGTGAGAGGCGAGCTAAGGTTTTGATTCCTCTGACTGTGTAAGTACTTTAGAATGGAAGAAGTGATTTCAGCATACTGCTTAGCATCAAACTAATCTTCCCTATCATGCCCTCAGATTTACTGTTGCAACAAGCTAAATTGTCAAGGTAACATAAGGAATTGATTCACTATTTAATTTCCTGTGGTGAACTGTACGGTTGTGTGGTTTTTGTTTTATTCCTTTCTTGACAGCAACATCTTCTGATTTTTAGTGGCCTCTGCTGGCCACTTCATGGCAAAAGTTTTACTCATGGAAAATTCGCTTCCGTACTGCTTCTGAAGTGTTTTCATGTCAGCAGCTGTGATCATACTCCTGTATTTGAGTTCACTTGTATGATGTCAAAGTGCACCTGTAGCTGTCAGCATCAAGAGTTTTTCATTAATAGTAGTTTGTTTACCAAAATTTCTCAGGAGCCCTGAGATGCTGCGGTCAGAAGGTTCCTACTCCACAGGAGGAAGACATTCTTCCACAGACTCCAACAAAGCTTCAAGCGGAGATGTCTCCCCTTACGACAACAATTCCCCAGTACTGTCTGAGCGCTCGCTGATGGCAATGCAAGAAGAAGTTGCCCGCAGCCCAGATAAGCTGTACAAGGTACCTGAACAGTACACACTGGTTGGACATTTGCAGCCTAAGACAAAGGAGAATTCTTCTGCATCACAGGCTGGAAAAGGTACGGTACATCCTGCTCGTGTTCTTCCTCCTCGGTGACTGATGGGGGGTTTCTGAAGCAATTGGAAAGCGTCGGGTTTGTATTATCAGCTACCAGGATTTGAGGAGGAATAGTGAAAATAACCTTACAGAAAAATGACTGACCAACATCCTCTTTTTGTGTTGAGCCCGAAGGGTCTGTGCTCAGTCCTCCTAGTTAGCTCAGCCCGCTGTCAGGGATGCTCTTGGGTATCGCGTTTCTCAAAACTTGGAACTATAACTTAGGAAAACAGTACTATGTATGTCCTGCTTTTCAGCCTGTCTGTGACAGCATGGCAAAGACGGATTTCTAGTGCTGCTCCATAGGACTGTAATAGCTGCAAGGTTATGGTCCGGACTTTGGAAAAATCTGAGACTTTAATATGTCAAGCTACAAATTTTCTCCAATTGAAAAGAATGACCTCAACACCCTCTCACTGGAGGACACAGCTGAGCTGCACAGCTTTACATCTGCTACCAATTACACACCTAGCAATACTAGTACAGGGATCCATAATTTCCATAGCTATCTAGGGAACGCACACCTGAATGATTTCTTCTGTAAAAAACTGTGGTTTGAACTGATAGCTCACCAGCACTTCAAGATGTTTTTCATCTAAAGATATTTAAAAAAAAATTTGCATTCATGAAATGCATATTTAGTGAGCCAAACTTTAAGAACTTTTGATGATTAGGGATACAGATACCTGTTTGGTAGTATTTTTTAAACCGTTTAATTTGAGAGGTACTGGTTAGGCAGTTAATTCCCTTTGGAGTTAATGGGATTTAGACTATTATCTCAGTTATGTGCTTTATAAATGCCAGTGGGCATTTATGTTCCATATTCAGCATCTAAATCTCTGAATAGGTTTCCAAATTCGGTGAGATTTCTAGTAAGTTATGAACAGGAAATTACATGAAGTTTTACCATGTTAACCATCTTGTGGACCCTCAATATGCATCGCGATGATACCGGACCATGAGAAATTAGGAAATTCCTTTACTGCCAGATGGAATGAGAAAAAGGCACGAAACAGTTATGATCCAGCGCAGTGCCTGATGCGTGCCTTTCGTTACATCTCTGTTCTGTGACAGCACTTCTGTGTAAGACCCAAGTGATGCTGCTGGGGCTGGGGCTGCCCGAGGGAGCTTTGCCATTCTTTCCTGTAAAAGACGCATGAACTATTTTCTGTTGACCAAATCCTCCCGTTCTTGTGCAAATTCTCTGACTGACTTCAGTAAGGCAGAGGACTTAAGGGCAATTCCACTCTCTCGGCAAACTCGGGCATCCTGTCCGTACAGAGTACAGAGCTTACTGAATCCATTACAGGATCTGAGCTCGAAACAGCAAGTAGCTGTGAACAAATACACTTGAGATGTTTGTGTTAGGTGCATGGTAAGTCAGATGCTAGTATACGTTAACGACTCTGATACCTTACGTAAGGTTTTACCATTCCATTTGTATGTTTCTGAATAATGGCTTTAAGAGGCTCAATTCATCATCGTCTTCCTGCTCTTACTGCTATTTAGATGTTTCCGAAGATCATTTTGATATTTGGGGCACCTGGCATTCAACGCTGAAAAGTGGCTACAAAGATCCAGCAATGACAGGTCAGTTGTTTCTCAAGTTTTAAGCCCAAATCTAGCAAAGACATAAATGATTCCTTGGTTTTGAGAAATCTCAGTGAAACCAATAGGGGAATTCACATTGTCCGGAGTTGGACTTATTAAAGGTGACTGTTGAATAAAATACGGGGAAGTGCAGCGGTTATACAACTGCAGCGGCGTTTCAAACCCTTACAAGGTAATTTAAAGAGTGGTTTTAAAATTGCTTCAAAAAATAGTTTTACATTATTCTAAACGTCATTGGAAGTTGGGTGCCTGGTGGGGATTTGAGAGCGGCTGCGAGGTCGGCAGCCCCGGGTGCTGACCCTGCCACTGGACAGCGTGGTCCCGGCAAGTCCCTGGCCCATCCTGCCCTTGTTTTTCTCCATCTGCCCCCACCTCACAGAGGAACCGTGAGACTAAAACACCCCCCTGCTTTGCAGGCGTTTGAATGATCTTAAGTGCTGCAAGGCTTTACATCAGAGCAAAGAATTAAGAGTCACCGGGTAATTTATTAGACGTGGTTTGGATAGGTGTGTAGAGCTGCTGCTCTGTGTCCCCAGGTTCAGCCGGTGGTGAGGCTGATAGCCCTTCGGTGGCGCAGCCTGATGATAAAACCCCCCATCTCGCTTCTAGCGCGCGATGCAGGAGAAAAGCAGCAACTTGTTGAGTGCCACGTAAATGATTACGCAGCCTGACGTTGTCTTTCTGACTCTGGCCCCCAGGTTCTTACGGGAACATTTACGAAAGCAGCTTGCTGCGACCCGGACAGTGCTCTCTTTCCCAGGGGAACCTGGCCATGTATTCTCCTCGGTGGCAGGGCAGCGCCTGTGAGTTGGACACCGGCAGGCAGGTCATGCGAAGGAGCCAGACGACTGCTGCCATTCCCGAGTGTCAGCTCCATCCCGCGGCCCCTCGGGGGTGCAGTAACCCGCAGGTGGAAGTCGGCAGCCGGAGCTCAGACCTGTTGCACTCGAGGTTGGAGCGGCACTTGACTTTAAGCAGCGTGGAGGACCTCAGCGAGCGCGACCCCAACGCGGGTTGTTCGCAAAGCACAGCCAAGCCCTCCTACAGAAAAGAGCGGCCGCCCCCCCCTTACCCCGGCCCGGCAAAAACAAGCTCTGCGTTGTCGCAGCGGTCGAGCGTTTCTTCGACGTTGCACTCGTGGAGAATCCAACGCCAAGAAAAAAGTTCAGGGAGCAGAGCAGCTGGAGGACCGCCAGCCAAAGCCCCTGACCAGGCCGGCTCCAGGCAGGAGCGGTCGGCGCCGCACACCCAAGCGGGTCACATCTGTTCCCCGGCACCTCACGGTCAGAACAGTAAAAGCGTTTCAGAGGCGGACTGGCAGGATTGGCAAAGGGAGAGGTGGCAAATTTGGGAGCTATTATCCGCTGATAACCCCGATGCCCTTCCAGAAACCCTCGTATGATCGGACTCCACGGGACTGCCGCTCGTCCCTATGCCTCCGCCTCATAGGAAAGCAACGCTGACATTGGAAAACGGGGAGGGCTTGTTTCTTTTATACCAACTGAATCGCATATACTTTTTTTTTTTTTTTAAACTTTGTTCACTTTAATTTCTTAACAGCACTGTCAAGCAGTCTATTTGCAAATACAGTATGTTCCTGTTTTTCAGCAAGCTTTTGAGAAAAAAACAAGATGAAAATTTTAGTCTAATAACTCTGTATGCATACGCTGTGTATAAGATAAAACTGTTGCTTTGATGTTGCTAAAAATCTATTTATATATCTGCAGTTTTGATGATTGTATATTCTGTAATGGATATTGTATGATAATCATATATTATGTTTTCATATACAGATGTCAATCAATCATGACTGCTTTTTTTTAAAAAATCACTGCACTTACATTACCGTGATACGCATTGGAATTCTATAGAAAGTGCACAAGCTGGTTTCTGTGCTTATATAAAAAAAAAAATACTGTTAAAGGGGGAAGTTATCCTTCTTTTCACTGCCTATTGAAAACACTAAAATAGAGTGGAACATGAAAAGCCATATATTTTATAAGGGTAGTAGTGAGCTTAGAGGGGAAAATACCAAATATTTTTTTTTTCTTATAAATGTATTTGCAAACAAAATTAAAATTTGATACAAGATTGTAAAAATATTTTTTTAGATTCTGGTAGGAAGCAGTTCAGAGAATCAGATAAGAGCAAGGCCGAGCCTAAACCAACTGAGGATGTAGTGCAAAGGTCTGCCCTCCCATTCTAGAGGAAAACCGATGTTATGTATACAGGATATAATATATATATTTATAAATGTATGATTTTATGTATTGTTCTAAAACAATAAACTGGAATCCAAATTTTAGAAAACCAAACCCAATAAATTGAGGTGTGTAACAACTGAGAGAGAATATGGCTTTTCCTTTGCAATGACAAAGCTTCAGCGTACAGAAAGTTAGAGAAAGTAAAAGAAAAAATGCAGACAGACATACGAAAGGGAGTCCCAAAGAGTTTCAGAAATGAACATGACGTTTGGAGAAGTTCACAGCTGCATTTCTATAAATATTGTGCCAAAGTCTTGGTCAATAGTACTTCTTCAATAACTGTATGTTGCATTGTTAAATGTTGCTGTTTTATACACGTTCTGGTGTTTTTAAATTGCGAAATTGTTTATGGCCAGCAGGTGGCAATGTACTTCAGTATTCTAGAGAAAATTCTTTTTATCACTTCATAAGGGAAAGTGTATCATATCGAAAGAATTTTATAAAACATATTAGTCTTAATTTTAATGAAGTTGAAGACTTATTTAGTGATGTTGTCTTTAAGTTCTATATTGTGCCATAATGATGGAATAAAAAACTAAGCAAAATAACGAGCATATTTTTTGCTCCTTTTTTTGAAGTAAAGTTTATGTAAAAGTTGATGTGTTTTTATTACATTCTTGAGTATCTCTGTCAAAAACATCTAAAAGGCTTAGGAGCTTAAGGACCACTTTCAAATATGACTTAAATATACAAGATCCAAGGTTTTACTTGAGTTTTAGGCTTAAAATCTGTCATAAAAGAGTCTGCCCATCGTATCTGCATTTCCCAAGTAAAGTTATAAGATAAAAGCACCAACCCAAGTAGAAAGGGTCAGGATTTGTCCTTTGAGTGCTGTAGCGCTGTCAGGCTGGCCGGCTCTTTTTATAAATTCTGCATTCAGTATAAATCTCAGGTCTCTGCTTCTGGTGGTTGCAAGCCTTTTCCAAATACTGTCTTGATACGAAATGCGATAGGAAAAGGTTCTTGCATGTAGCTTTGTTGCAGCAGCTCTGTGTCAATTTATTACCGAGAAACCCTCACCCCAAATTAAAAAGATAGTGGAGTGTAAGAAAGGGCAAAAACAAGCTCTCACAAGCAATCTTCAGTATTTGATCTTGTCTCAGTATTACCCCAGGCTTGATACAGATTTTCTACAGGGAATTAAAGCTCATTAATAGTCCTCAAAACAAGGCATAGTATAAATAGTGCTGCAGAAGATACTCTATTCACTAGATGTCCATCTCTTCTTTATAAAACCCTTTCTAAATACAGAAGCACCAGCACATTTTTGAACATTTTTAGAGAAAGATGTCTAGTGGTTACTCAGCCTCATAAAGAGCTTACTTTTCGCCAGTATATCTCTCTGTATATATGTGTATATTACCATCTATATGGAGTTTATGTGAAAACAGAGAACAAAACCCAAGACACTGCTGGAGGACCACCTTACCTGCACGCATTTCAATATAAGATTGCTTGGAAGAAAAGAGATACAGAATAAATTCTGATGAATTAAAGTAACACTTGCCAAGATCGCATCATTTCTATCTGCTGTTTTCATTTGAACAGAACAGAGCAAAATTATCACGAGCAGGTTAAGGATGTAGTAATTTCTAGTTGTACCTCTTTCCAGGCTGAAACCAGTGACATAATTTCTTTTGATGTCTTTTTTATATTTCTCAAGAAATGTAGCCGTGGAAGGTTGTTTCTAGTTTTATGTTAGCTGATAGATCTGTGTGGGCTATTACATTTTAGATCTCTGCAATGTTTTTCTTCCTATGACATATGCTCCTCTACAGCCGTAATATTCCTCTTACGGAGAAAGTCTGTAGCGTGAGGATATCAAAGCCTTTTCTCTGACTCTTTCCCTTGGGAGCAGGATTCCTGTTGTAGTGGAAGGGTTGTGGGCCTCCTGCAGTGGGTTCCCTCCTATCGGTTCCTGTCGCACCATGCTGGTTCCTACGTAAGACTGAAAAAAAATCAACCTCTTTCCCCTGAGGGTCTGCACCACATCTTCTCGGGGGGTGTCTCTCAGCTGGGAGGAGGGGTGTGCTGCACTCCCCGGTGAGCCTCAAGGCAGCGAGATGGGGGTGCCCCAAGGAATGGGGTGCCTGCGGGTTGATCTTCTCTCCTCTGTTGCAGAAACAAAAAAATGAGAGGAAGCAGCCCAGCTCTAGATACAAGGCAAATGTGGAGGTGAACCTCCACGCCCAGGGGAAAAAAGAAAAGCTCAGAATTTAAAATACTGCTTTAAAAATTACTGTTGCTGCCACCTTTTAAAACAAGATGTGGTTGCACAGTTAAATCACCCATTCCAAGACTATGCTGCGCTACTAAGAAGTAAGTTATACCTTCTCCCTCTTCCCCAGCTTCCTATCCCATCCCTTACACCAGCTCTTCGGGCGGTGGGAGGAATTCTGGGGCTTGTTGTTCTGGCTGAAACTTGCCCTGTCCAAGGAACACACAAATTTTTTTTCACTGAAAGAGTTAGCAAACATTGGAATAGGCTGCCCAGGGAGGTGGTTGAGTCACCATCCCTAGATGTGTTTAAAAATCGTGTAGATGTGGCACTTAGAGACATGGTTTAGTGGTGGACTTGGTAGAGTAGTGTCAATGGTTGGACTAGATGATCTTAAAGGTCTTTTCCAACTTAAACGATTCTGTGATTCTATGAAAATTCAGGTAGCTCAGTGGCTTTTACAAGTGGTAGGCACAGGGGAGGAGAAGGGACAGGGTGAGAGATGGGCAGAGGAGGAGGGTGAGACTGGCCACCCCCTCTGGCAGCAGCCTCCAGTTAGCCCAGTTTAAGCTACTCATGCAACTGTAGGGCTTGATGCTTCAACATGTAGGCAGGAGCCCGGCCAAGCACTTGAGAGTGACTCTGTGTTATGAACCTGAGCCGATCCGACCGCCGGCTTGGGTGCTTGAAAGCTCTCAAGTGCTCCACTGTCGACATTGGCAGCCTTAGGCTGCCACCGTGGCACAGCTTAATGCCACTCAGGACTTCTCTGCTCTTGAAATGACGTGGTTCAGTGGGCTGGAATTTGTGGTTGTATGGTCTGGGGATGGGGACAGGTCCTGTTTGGTTACTGAGCTTCTTTCACAGGCATCGGTCAAGGTCAAAACCCCTCCATTCCAGCCTGTCTGGAGCACCATCTTGTCCTGTGGCGTTGGTCTGGCAGAGGGTCAGGGACTTTTTTCTCCTCTGGGAAACACACAAGATGTCTGAGCCTCACCTTGCTCCCTCTCTCTTTCTCTCTCTCCTTCCCTTCTCTTTGTGTTCAGTTAAAAAAAAAAAAAAAAAAAAAAAAGAAAGAAAAAGAAAAGAGTAGCTCCATTGTGCGATGCCATAACCTCACAGAACTGCAAAGCAGTGTAAATGGTTCTCAGTCACATTAAAGAGTATCTTGACATCCGTAAGCTCTTTTACAGCATCGCGGAGAATGGCAAACTACTGCTGTGCTACAGTCGCTTTAGGGGAAGGCATCTTGGTGTCCAGACAGCGCTGCAGAGACCGCAGAGCTATTCAAGGCATGTAGACACCCAGAGTGCTGGGTCATAAAATGCACCGCCTCTGAGAATAGTATTCATCTAATATTTCTGAAGTTTAAAGCCCCTCCAAAGGTAGTATCTGCATCTGGAAAAGTCACTCACAAGTTGCCTTTTTATTCAGTGGAGAGAGACGGGTATTTCTGTGCCACCAGCCACAGAGCCCACTTGAGTCTTTCTTCAAAGGATGGTGCGCTTTGAAGGGCTGGTCACTAGAAGAGCCCGTTTCTTTCCACTGCCTATGTAAAGCAAGCCTAAATAAGCTGGCCAAACAGAGACCTCTCTCTATGGTAGCCCTCCAAATCTGGCTGAATGAATCCCACGCTAAGGGGCTGGTAAAATAGAAAATGTATGGTGATCCCGGCAAGAGTAAGAAGGAGCATTTAATAACACCATTGTCTAATGCCAACAAATTATTACAGCCTGGGGAAAGGAAAGTAATGTGTTCAGCACACCACCCCAGCTCCAGGGGAAAGTGAAACTTATCCAGAGGCCTCAGTGATGTTGTGCTATTCCCCAGGCTCCTGGGAGAACCTGGGGCTGATGGGGCTGGCAGAGACAGTGATGCTCCCAAGGGCCTGGGAAGGTGACTGGTAGAAGGAGACGGTGTGTTCAGCTCTGCTGGGTCCTGTAAGAAATCCAGGCTTTTGGAAAGCAAGAGAGACTGCCTGGTTCGGAATTGCACTTTTATTTGTTGGGGGGTTTTGTTTGGTTGGTTTTGTTGTTTTTTGGTTTGGGGTTTTTTTTGTTTGTTTGTTTGTTTTAAATTGAATTTCTTTATTCACTTAAAACTCTGTTTTCAGCTGATCTGAAAGTGTTCCTGTACGGGACCAGGATTTAATTAATTAATTCAGTGAATTAAAAAATTAGTATGGGATTTATGAAAGCAACCTGATTTGAGTATTTTAGAAATATAGGGGAGAGGGGCGGTTGTGCTGAATCTCAAGTGGCACTGGCAAATGGAGGTAAAATCTTCCTTGTGAAAGACGGGGTTAATCTTCTTTCCTCTACTGCTGAGTAAGCAAATATCTTTGCCACAGGAGTTTTAGGGCCACAGAGGGAGGGAGGGAAGAGCAGAGCTGTCTCTATCCACTTCTCTCCAGAACTGCATTTGGGAGGGGGTGAAAGAGCATGTTAGAGCAGGCAAGAGCAGCATCTCCAGCTGGGTGGCTGCCGTGCTCTGAGTAAGGACTTGAGCCCCAGACTCTGGATGCTCTTCTAATGATTATTTAAACTTTTAAATAAAACAGAGCAATTCTGTAACAGTGTCTCTATTAAACAAAGGCGACATGGGCGTTTCCATGGGCAGTTCACCATTTCCTTTTGCTGGGCTTGCTCTTTCCCATTTCCCTATGTCCCCTTCCAACCATAGCTATGAGCTTTAATTAAAAAAGAAATTTTTAAAAGGGCCTGGAAAACAAAAGCATTTGCTTCAAAATCTGGTGTGGGGAAGAAAAAACAAACCCAAACCCCAATCTGGGAAGAAGATCAGAAAATATCTGGCCCTGTCCTACCAAATAATGGACAGCCCCTTCCTCTTCCCTGTGCACATGTGCTGGGGGGGGTGAACGCTGCTCGCCAGGAGGGAGAGGGCCCGGCCAGTGGCTGGCTGTTCAGCTGTGGGGATTTGCACTCAGGGACCAGGAGGAGAGGAGAGGAGAGCGAGCACGGATGTGCATAGGGCCACGCAGGCATGGGACAAGGCGCCGAGACCAGCCCCAGCTCCCCCCGCCTGGCAGGTGAAGCTCCCCTTGCAGGTGGGGCACGAGGACATCCCTGCTGCTCTGGCCAGGTGGGAGCCTGCGAAGCTGAACCACCTCTGCCCAGGCCAGGCAGCTTATAGACACAGAAACCACAGCTCCCAGCCAGTAATCACCAGCAGAATGGTCCCTGTCTGGGCTCTTTGCCTCCCTGGTCAGGAAGGAAGGTTTCTTACTGCATTGTCTTAATAGAATTCCAAATTTGTTCTGCTCTGAAAGAGGGCTACCGAAAAATCAAACCTTTCTTTAGAGTTTAAAAACTTTTCAGTCATGAAAAGATGACCTGACCCCTGGTTACCATTTTCAGCCTCACAGAGGTGAGTAGAGAAGTGCCCACCCAGAAAGAAAGAGGGAAAGAGAGAAAGAAAGAGAGAAGGAAAGAGAGAAGGAAAGGAAAGGAAAGGAAAGGAAAGGAAAGGAAAGGAAAGGAAAGGAAAGGAAAGGAAAGGAAAGGAAAGGAAAGGAAAGGAAAGGAAAGGAAAG